>CAKAIZ010000468.1:0-62130 GCA_916610145.1 Eristalis arbustorum
CTTCCTGTGATTTTTACTAGTTTCTTCTTTTCATATACTTTTTCTGCTCTTTTACCTACATTTTTCATGGAAAATCTGATTAATTTCTCAATATTTTTATTTTATGCTGCTATTTTTATATATATACTGCGCTGAAACCCGCATTTCCCTGAACTACTACGAAAGTTTTTGATCTTTAACACCAACTTTTTCCTGTGATTTTACTAGTTTCTTCTTTTCATATAACTTTTTCTGCTCTTTTACCTACATTTTTCAAGGAAAGTCTGAATATTTTCTCAATATTTTTATATTATATTTATATACTGCGCTGAAACCCGCATTTCCTTAACTACTATGAAAGTTGTTGATCTTTAAACAACTTTTTCCTGTGATTTTTACTAGTTTCTTCTTTTCATATAACTTTTTCTGCTCTTTTACCTACATTTTTCAAGGAAAGTCTGAATATTTTCTCAATATTTTTATATTATATTTATATACTGCGCTGAAACCCGCATTTCCTTAACTACTATGAAAGTTGTTGATCTTTAAACAACTTTTTCCTGTGATTTTTACTAGTTTCTTCTTTTCATATAACTTTTTCTGCTCTTTTACCTACTTTGTTCATGGAAAATCTGATTATTTTCTCAATATTTTTATATTACATATATATATACTGCGCTGAAACCCGCATTTCCTAAACACTATGAAAGTTTTTGATCTTTAACCAACTTTTTTCCTGTGATTTTTACTAGTTTCTTCTTTTCATATAACTTTTTCTGCTCTTTTACCTACATTTTTCATGGAAAATCTGATTAATTTCTCAATATTTTTATATTATGCTGCTATTTTTATATATATACTGCGCTGAAACCCGCATTTCCTGAACTGCTACGAAAGTTTTTGATCTTTAACCAACTTTTTCCTGTGATTTTTACTAGTTTCTTCTTTTCATATAACTTTTTCTACTCTTTTACCTACATTTTTCAAGGAAAGTCTGAATATTTTCTCAATATTTTTATATTATATTTATATACTGCGCTGAAACCCGCATTTCCTTAACTACTATGAAAGTTGTTGATCTTTAAACAACTTTTTCCTGTGATTTTTACTAGTTTCTTCTTTTCATATAACTTTTTCTGCTCTTTTACCTACTTTGTTCATGGAAAATCTGATTATTTTCTCAATATTTTTATATTACATATATATATACTGCGCTGAAACCCGCATTTCCTAAACTACTATGAAAGTTTTTGATCTTTAACCAACTTTTTCCTGTGATTTTTACTAGTTTCTTCTTTTCATATAACTTTTTCTGCTCTTTTACCTACTTTTTTCATGGAAAATCTGATTAATTTCTCAATATTTTTATATTATACTGCTATTTTTGTATATATACTGCGCTGAAACCCGCATTTCCCAAACTATTATGAAAGTTTTTGATCTTTAACCAACTTTTTCCTGTGATTTTTACTAGTTTCTTCTTTTCATATAACTTTTTCTGCTCTTTTACCTACATTTTTCATGGAAAATCTGATTAATTTCTCAATATTTTTATATTATGCTGCTATTTTTATATATATACTGCGCTGAAACCCGCATTTCCTGAACTACTACGAAAGTTTTTGATCTTTAACCAACTTTTTCCTGTGATTTTTACTAGTTTCTTCTTTTCATATAACTTTTTCTGCTCTTTTACCTACATTTTTCAAGGAAAGTCTGAATATTTTCTCAATATTTTTATATTATATTTATATACTGCGCTGAAACCCGCATTTCCTTAACTACTATGAAAGTTGTTGATCTTTAAACAACTTTTTCCTGTGATTTTTACTAGTTTCTTCTTTTCATATAACTTTTTCTGCTCTTTTACCTACTTTGTTCATGGAAAATCTGATTATTTTCTCAATATTTCTATATATTACATATATATATACTGCGCTGAAACCCGCATTTCCTAAACTACTATGAAAGTTTTTGATCTTTAACCAACTTTTTCCTGTGATTTTTACTAGTTTCTTCTTTTCATATAACTTTTTCTGCTCTTTTACCTACTTTTTTCATGGAAAATCTGATTAATTTCTCAATATTTTTATATTATACTGCTATTTTTGTATATATACTGCGCTGAAACCCGCATTTCCCAAACTATTATGAAAGTTTTTGATCTTTAACCAACTTTTTCCTGTGATTTTTACTAGTTTCTTCTTTTCATATAACTTTTTCTGCTCTTTTACCTACTTTTTTCATGGAAAATCTGATTAATTTCTCAATATTTTTATATTATACTGCTATTTTTGTATATATACTGCGCTGAAACCCGCATTTTCCCAAACTACTATGAAAGTTGTTGATCTTTAACCAACTTTTTCCTGTGATTTTTACTAGTTTCTTCTTTTCATATAACTTTTTCTGCTCTTTTACCTACTTTGTTCATGGAAAATCTGATTATTTTCTCAATATTTTTATATTACATATATATATACTGCGCAGAAACCCGCATTTCCTAAACACTATGAAAGTTTTTGATCTTTAACCAACTTTTTCCTGTGATTTTTACTAGTTTCTTCTTTTCATATAACTTTTTCTGCTCTTTTACCTAAATTTTTCATGGAAAATCTGATTAATTTCTCAATATTTTTATATTATGCTGCTATTTTTATATATATACTGCGCTGAAACCCGCATTTCCTGAACTACTATGAAAGTTTTTGATCTTTAACCAACTTTTTCCTGTGATTTTTACTAGTTTCTTCTTTTCATATAACTTTTTCTGCTCTTTTACCTACATTTTTCAAGGAAAGTCTGAATATTTTCTCAATATTTTTATATTATATTTATATACTGCGCTGAAACCCGCATTTCCTTAACTACTATGAAAGTTGTTGATCTTTAAACAACTTTTTCCTGTGATTTTTACTAGTTTCTTCTTTTCATATAACTTTTTCTGCTCTTTTACCTACTTTGTTCATGGAAAATCTGATTATTTTCTCAATATTTTTATATTACATATATATATACTGCGCTGAAACCCGCATTTCCTAAACTACTATGAAAGTTTTTGATCTTTAACCAACTTTTTCCTGTGATTTTTACTAGTTTCTTCTTTTCATATAACTTTTTCTGCTCTTTTACCTCCTTTTTTTCATGAAAAATCTGATTATTTTCTCAATATTTTTATATTATGCTGCTATTTTTATGTATATACTGCGCTGAAACCCGCATTTCCTAAACTACTATGAAAGTTTTTGATCTTTAACCAACTTTTTCCTGTGATTTTTACTACTTTCCTCTTTTCATATAACTTTTTCTGCTCTTTTACCTCCTTTTTTCATGGAAAATCTGATTATTTTCTCAATATTTTTATATTATGCTGCTATTTTTATGTATATATTGCGCTGAAACCCGCATTTCCTAAACTACTATGAAAAGTTGTTGATCTTTAACCAACTTTTTCCTGTGATTTTTACTAGTTTCTTCTTTTCATATAACTTTTTCTGCTCTTTTACCTACTTTTTTCATGGAAAATCTGATTAATTTCTCAATATTTTTATATTACATATATATATACTGCACTGAAACCCGCATTTCCTAAACACTATGAAAGTTTTTGATCTTTAACCAACTTTTTCCTGTGATTTTTACTAGTTTCTTCTTTTCATATAACTTTTTCTGCTCTTTTACCTACATTTTTCATGGAAAATCTGATTAATTTCTCAATTATTTTATTTTATGCTGCTATTTTTATATATATACTGCGCTGAAACCCGCATTTCCTGAACTACTACGAAAGTTTTTGATCTTTAACCAACTTTTTCCTGTGATTTTTACTAGTTTCTTCTTTTCATATAACTTTTTCTGCTCTTTTACCTACATTTTTCAAGGAAAGTCTGAATATTTTCTCAATATTTTTATATTATATTTATATACTGCGCTGAAACCCGCATTTCCTTAACTACTATGAAAGTTGTTGATCTTTAAACAACTTTTTCCTGTGATTTTTACTAGTTTCTTCTTTTCATATAACTTTTTCTGCTCTTTTACCTACATTTTTCAAGGAAAGTCTGAATATTTTCTCAATATTTTTATATTATATTTATATACTGCGCTGAAACCCGCATTTCCTTAACTACTATGAAAGTTGTTGATCTTTAAACAACTTTTTCCTGTGATTTTTACTAGTTTCTTCTTTTCATATAACTTTTTCTGCTCTTTTACCCTACTTTGTTCATGGAAAATCTGATTATTTTCTCAATATTTTTATATTACATATATATATACTGCGCTGAAACCCGCATTTCCTAAACACTATGAAAGTTTTTGATCTTTAACCAACTTTTTCCTGTGATTTTTACTAGTTTCTTCTTTTCATATAACTTTTTCTGCTCTTTTACCTACATTTTTCATGGAAAATCTGATTAATTTCTCAATATTTTTATATTATGCTGCTATTTTTATATATATACTGCGCTGAAACCCGCATTTCCTGAACTACTACGAAAGTTTTTGATCTTTAACCAACTTTTTTCCTGTGATTTTTACTAGTTTCTTCTTTTCATATAACTTTTTCTACTCTTTTACCTACATTTTTCAAGGAAAGTCTGAATATTTTCTCAATATTTTTATATTATATTTATATACTGCGCTGAAACCCGCATTTCCTTAACTACTATGAAAGTTGTTGATCTTTAAACAACTTTTTTCCTGTGATTTTTACTAGTTTCTTCTTTTCATATAACTTTTTCTGCTCTTTTACCTACTTTGTTCATGGAAAATCTGATTATTTTCTCAATATTTTTATATTACATATATATATACTGCGCTGAAACCCGCATTTCCTAAACTACTATGAAAGTTTTTGATCTTTAACCAACTTTTTCCTGTGATTTTTACTAGTTTCTTCTTTTCATATAACTTTTTCTGCTCTTTTACCTACTTTTTTCATGGAAAATCTGATTAATTTCTCAATATTTTTATATTATACTGCTATTTTTGTATATATACTGCGCTGAAACCCGCATTTCCCAAACTATTATGAAAGTTTTTGATCTTTAACCAACTTTTTCCTGTGATTTTTACTAGTTTCTTCTTTTCATATAACTTTTTCTGCTCTTTTACCTACATTTTTCATGGAAAATCTGATTAATTTCTCAATATTTTTATATTATGCTGCTATTTTTATATATATACTGCGCTGAAACCCGCATTTCCTGAACTACTACGAAAGTTTTTGATCTTTAACCAACTTTTTCCTGTGATTTTTACTAGTTTCTTCTTTTCATATAACTTTTTCTGCTCTTTTACCTACTTTGTTCATGGAAAATCTGATTATTTTCTCAATATTTTTATATTACATATATATATACTGCGCTGAAACCCGCATTTCCTAAACACTATGAAAGTTTTTGATCTTTAACCAACTTTTCCCTGTGATTTTTACTAGTTTCTTCTTTTCATATAACTTTTTCTGCTCTTTTACCTACATTTTTCATGGAAAATCTGATTAATTTCTCAATATTTTTATATTATGCTGCTATTTTTATATATATACTGCGCTGAAACCCGCATTTCCTGAACTACTACGAAAGTTTTTGATCTTTAACCAACTTTTTCCTGTGATTTTTACTAGTTTCTTCTTTTCATATAACTTTTTCTGCTCTTTTACCTACATTTTTCAAGGAAAGTCTGAATATTTTCTCAATATTTTTATATTATATTTATATACTGCGCTGAAACCCGCATTTCCTTAACTACTATGAAAGTTGTTGATCTTTAAACAACTTTTTCCTGTGATTTTTACTAGTTTCTTCTTTTCATATAACTTTTTCTGCTCTTTTACCTACTTTGTTCATGGAAAATCTGATTATTTTCTCAATATTTTTATATTACATATATATATACTGCGCTGAAACCCGCATTTCCTAAACTACTATGAAAGTTTTTTGATCTTTAACCAACTTTTTCCTGTGATTTTTACTAGTTTCTTCTTTTCATATAACTTTTTCTGCTCTTTTACCTACTTTTTTCATGGAAAATCTGATTAATTTCTCAATATTTTTATATTATACTGCTATTTTTGTATATATACTGCGCTGAAACCCGCATTTCCCAAACTATTATGAAAGTTTTTGATCTTTAACCAACATTTTCCTGTGATTTTTACTAGTTTCTTCTTTTCATATAACTTTTTCTGCTCTTTTACCTACTTTTTTCATGGAAAATCTGATTAATTTCTCAATATTTTTATATTATACTGCTATTTTTGTATATATACTGCGCTGAAACCCGCATTTCCCAAACTACTATGAAAGTTTTTGATCTTTAACCAACTTTTTCCTGTGATTTTTACTAGTTTCTTCTTTTCATATAACTTTTTCTGCTCTTTTACCTACTTTGTTCATGGAAAATCTGATTATTTTCTCAATATTTTTATATTACATATATATATACTGCGCAGAAACCCGCATTTCCTAAACACTATGAAAGTTTTTGATCTTTAACCAACTTTTTCCTGTGATTTTTACTAGTTTCTTCTTTTCATATAACTTTTTCTGCTCTTTTACCTACATTTTTCATGGAAAATCTGATTAATTTCTCAATATTTTTATATTGTGCTGCTATTTTTATATATATACTGCGCTGAAACCCGCATTTCCTGAACTACTACGAAAGTTTTTGATCTTTAACCAACTTTTTCCTGTGATTTTTACTAGTTTCTTCTTTTCATATAACTTTTTCTGCTCTTTTACCTACATTTTTCAAGTAAAGTCTGAATATTTTCTCAATATTTTTATATTATGCTGCTATTTTTGTATATATACTGCGCTGAAACCCGCATTTCCCAAACTATTATGAAAGTTTTTGATCTTTAACCAACTTTTTCCTGTGATTTTTACTAGTTTCTTCTTTTCATATAACTTTTTCTGCTCTTTTACCTACTTTTTTCATGGAAAATCTGATTAATTTCTCAATATTTTTATATTATACTGCTAATTTTGTATATATACTGCGCTGAAACCCGCATTTCCCAAACTACTATGAAAGTTTTTGATCTTTAACCAACTTTTTCCTGTGATTTTTACTAGTTTCTTCTTTTCATATAACTTTTTCTGCTCTTTTACCTACATTTTTCATGGAAAATCTGATTATTTTCTCAATATTTTTATATTATGCTGCTATTTTTATGTATATACATGGAAAATCTGATTATTTTCTCAATATTTTTATATTATGCTGCTATTTTTATGTATATATTGCGCTGAAACCCGCATTTCCTAAACTACTATGAAAGTTGTTGATCTTTAACCAACTTTTTCCTGTGATTTTTACTAGTTTCTTCTTTTCATATAACTTTTTCTGCTCTTTTACCTACATTTTTCAAGTAAAGTCTGAATATTTTCTCAATATTTTTATATTATGCTGCTATTTTTGTATATATACTGCGCTGAAACCCGCATTTCCCAAACTATTATGAAAGTTTTTGATCTTTAACCAACTTTTTCCTGTGATTTTTACTAGTTTCTTCTTTTCATATAACTTTTTCTGCTCTTTTACCTACTTTTTTCATGGAAAATCTGATTAATTTCTCAATATTTTTATATTATACTGCTAATTTTGTATATATACTGCGCTGAAACCCGCATTTCCCAAACTACTATGAAAGTTTTTGATCTTTAACCAACTTTTTCCTGTGATTTTTACTAGTTTCTTCTTTTCATATAACTTTTTCTGCTCTTTTACCTACATTTTTCATGGAAAATCTGATTATTTTCTCAATATTTTTATATTATGCTGCTATTTTTATGTATATACATGGAAAATCTGATTATTTTCTCAATATTTTTATATTATGCTGCTATTTTTATGTATATATTGCGCTGAAACCCGCATTTCCTAAACTACTATGAAAGTTGTTGATCTTTAACCAACTTTTTCCTGTGATTTTTACTAGTTTCTTCTTTTCATATAACTTTTTCTGCTCTTTTACCTACTTTTTTCATAGAAAATCTGATTAATTTCGCAATATTTTTATATTACATATATATATACTGCGCTGAAACCCGCATTTCCTAAACACTATGAAAGTTTTTGATCTTTAACCAACTTTTTCCTGTGATTTTTACTAGTTTCTTCTTTTCATATAACTTTTTCTGCTCTTTTACCTACATTTTTCATGGAAAATCTGATTAATTTATCAATATTTTTATATTATGCTGCTATTTTTATATATATACTGCGCTGAAACCCGCATTTCCTGAACTACTACGAAAGTTTTTGATCTTTAACCAACTTTTTCCTGTGATTTTTACTAGTTTCTTCTTTTCATATAACTTTTTCTGCTCTTTTACCTACATTTTTCAAGGAAAGTCTGAATATTTTCTCAATATTTTTATATTATATTTATATACTGCGCTGAAACCCGCATTTCCTTAACTACTATGAAAGTTGTTGATCTTTAAACAACTTTTTCCTGTGATTTTTACTAGTTTCTTCTTTTCATATAACTTTTTCTGCTCTTTTACCTACTTTGTTCATGGAAAATCTGATTATTTTCTCAATATTTTTATATTACATATATATATACTGCGCTGAAACCCGCATTTCCTTAACTACTATGAAAGTTTTTGATCTTTAACCAACTTTTTCCTGTGATTTTTACTAGTTTCTTCTTTTCATATAACTTTTTCTGCTCTTTTACCTACTTTTTTCATGGAAAATCTGATTAATTTCTCAATATTTTTATATTATACTGCTATTTTTGTATATATACTGCGCTGAAACCCGCATTTCCCAAACTATGATGAAAGTTTTTGATCTTTAACCAACTTTTTCCTGTGATTTTTACTAGTTTCTTCTTTTCATATAACTTTTTCTGCTCTTTTACCTACTTTTTTCATGGAAAATCTGATTAATTTCTCAATATTTTTATATTATACTGCTATTTTTGTATATATACTGCGCTGAAACCCGCATTTCCCAAACTACTATGAAAGTTTTTGATCTTTAACCAACTTTTTCCTGTGATTTTTACTAGTTTCTTCTTTTCATATAACTTTTTCTGCTCTTTTACCTACTTTGTTCATGGAAAATCTGATTATTTTCTCAATATTTTTATATTACATATATATATACTGCGCAGAAACCCGCATTTCCTAAACACTATGAAAGTTTTTGATCTTTAACCAACTTTTTCCTGTGATTTTTACTAGTTTCTTCTTTTCATATAACTTTTTCTGCTCTTTTACCTACATTTTTCATGGAAAATCTGATTAATTTCTCAATATTTTTATATTATGCTGCTATTTTTATATATATACTGCGCTGAAACCCGCATTTCCTGAACTACTACGAAAGTTTTTGATCTTTAACCAACTTTTTCCTGTGATTTTTACTAGTTTCTTCTTTTCATATAACTTTTTCTGCTCTTTTACCTACATTTTTCAAGGAAAGTCTGAATATTTTCTCAATATTTTTATATTATATTTATATACTGCGCTGAAACCCGCATTTCCTTAACTACTATGAAAGTTGTTGATCTTTAAACAACTTTTTCCTGTGATTTTTACTAGTTTCTTCTTTTCATATAACTTTTTCTGCTCTTTTACCTACTTTGTTCATGGAAAATCTGATTATTTTCTCAATATTTTTATATTACATATATATATACTGCGCTGAAACCCGCATTTCCTAAACTACTATGAAAGTTTTTGATCTTTAACGAACTTTTTCCTGTGATTTTTACTAGTTTCTACTTTTCATATAACTTTTCCTGCTCTTTTACCTCCTTTTTTTCATGAAAAATCTGATTATTTTCTCAATATTTTTATATTATGCTGCTATTTTTATGTATATACTGCGCTGAAACCCGCATTTCCTAAACTACTATGAAAGTTTTTGATCTTTAACCAACTTTTTCCTTTGATTTTTACTAGTTTCCTCTTTTCATATAACTTTTTCTGCTCTTTTACCTCCTTTTTTCATGGAAAATCTGATTATTTTCTCAATATTTTTATATTATGCTGCTATTTTTATGTATATATTGCGCTGAAACCCGCATTTCCTAAACTACTATGAAAGTTGTTGATCTTTAACCAACTTTTTCCTGTGATTTTTACTAGTTTCTTCTTTTCATATAACTTTTTCTGCTCTTTTACCTACTTTTTTCATGGAAAATCTGATTAATTTCTCAATATTTTTATATTACATATATATATACTGCACTGAAACCCGCATTTCCTAAACACTATGAAAGTTTTTGATCTTTAACCAACTTTTTCCTGTGATTTTTACTAGTTTCTTCTTTTCATATAACTTTTTCTGCTCTTTTACCTACATTTTTCATGGAAAATCTGATTAATTTCTCAATATTTTTATTTTATGCTGCTATTTTTATATATATACTGCGCTGAAACCCGCATTTCCTGAACTACTACGAAAGTTTTTGATCTTTAACCAACTTTTTCCTGTGATTTTTACTAGTTTCTTCTTTTCATATAACTTTTTCTGCTCTTTTACCTACATTTTTCAAGGAAAGTCTGAATATTTTCTCAATATTTTTATATTATATTTATATACTGCGCTGAAACCCGCATTTCCTTAACTACTATGAAAGTTGTTGATCTTTAAACAACTTTTTCCTGTGATTTTTACTAGTTTCTTCTTTTCATATAACTTTTTCTGCTCTTTTACCTACATTTTTCAAGGAAAGTCTGAATATTTTCTCAATATTTTTATATTATATTTATATACTGCGCTGAAACCCGCATTTCCTTAACTACTATGAAAGTTGTTGATCTTTAAACAACTTTTTCCTGTGATTTTTACTAGTTTCTTCTTTTCATATAACTTTTTCTGCTCTTTTACCTACTTTGTTCATGGAAAATCTGATTATTTTCTCAATATTTTTATATTACATATATATATATACTGCGCTGAAACCCGCATTTCCTAAACTACTATGAAAGTTTTTGATCTTTAACCAACTTTTTCCTGTGATTTTTACTAGTTTCTTCTTTTCATATAACTTTTTCTGCTCTTTTACCTACTTTTTTCATGGAAAATCTGATTAATTTCTCAATATTTTTATATTATACTGCTAATTTTGTATATATACTGCGCTGAAACCCGCATTTCCCAAACTACTATGAAAGTTTTTGATCTTTAACCAACTTTTTCCTGTGATTTTTACTAGTTTCTTCTTTTCATATAACTTTTTCTGCTCTTTTACCTACATTTTTCATGGAAAATCTGATTATTTTCTCAATATTTTTATATTATGCTGCTATTTTTATGTATATACATGGAAAATCTGATTATTTTCTCAATATTTTTATATTATGCTGCTATTTTTATGTATATATTGCGCTGAAACCCGCATTTCCTAAACTACTATGAAAGTTGTTGATCTTTAACCAACTTTTTCCTGTGATTTTTACTAGTTTCTTCTTTTCATATAACTTTTTCTGCTCTTTTACCTACTTTTTTCATGGAAAATCTGATTAATTTCTCAATATTTTTATATTATGCTGCTATTTGTATATATATACTGCGCTGAAACCCGCATTTCCTGAACTACTACGAAAGTTTTTAATCTTTAACCAACTTTTTCCTGTGATTTTTACTAGTTTCTTCTTTTCATATAACTTTTTCTGCTCTTTTACCTACATTTTTCAAGGAAAGTCTGAATATTTTCTCAATATTTTTATATTATATTTATATACTGCGCTGAAACCCGCATTTCCTTAACTACTATGAAAGTTGTTGATCTTTAAACAACTTTTTCCTGTGATTTTTACTAGTTTCTTCTTTTCATATAACTTTTTCTGCTCTTTTACCTACTTTGTTCATGGAAAATCTGATTATTTTCTCAATATTTTTATATTACATATATATATATACTGCGCTGAAACCCGCATTTCCTAAACTACTATGAAAGTTTTTGATCTTTAACCAACTTTTTCCTGTGATTTTTACTAGTTTCTTCTTTTCATATAACTTTTTCTGCTCTTTTACCTACTTTTTTCATGGAAAATCTGATTAATTTCTCAATATTTTTATATTATACTGCTATTTTTGTATATATACTGCGCTGAAACCCGCATTTCCCAAACTATTATGAAAGTTTTTGATCTTTAACCAACTTTTTCCTGTGATTTTTACTAGTTTCTTCTTTTCATATAACTTTTTCTGCTCTTTTACCTACTTTTTTCATGGAAAATCTGATTAATTTCTTAACATTTTTATATTATACTGCTATTTTTGTATATATACTGCGCTGAAACCCGCATTTCCCAAACTACTATGAAAGTTTTTGATCTTTAACCAACTTTTTCCTGTGATTTTTACTAGTTTCTTCTTTTCATATAACTTTTTCTGCTCTTTTACCTACTTTGTTCATGGAAAATCTGATTATTTTCTCAATATTTTTATATTACATATATATATACTGCGCAGAAACCCGCATTTCCTAAACACTATGAAAGTTTTTGATCTTTAACCAACTTTTTCCTGTGATTTTTACTAGTGTCTTCTTTTCATATAACTTTTTCTGCTCTTTTACCTACATTTTTCATGGAAAATCTGATTAATTTCTCAATATTTTTATATTATGCTGCTATTTTTATATATATACTGCGCTGAAACCCGCATTTCCTGAACTACTACGAAAGTTTTTGATCTTTAACCAACTTTTTCCTGTGATTTTTACTAGTTTCTTCTTTTCATATAACTTTTTCTGCTCTTTTACCTACATTTTTCAAGGAAAGTCTGAATATTTTCTCAATATTTTTATATTATATTTATATACTGCGCTGAAACCCGCATTTCCTTAACTACTATGAAAGTTGTTGATCTTTAAACAACTTTTTCCTGTGATTTTTACTAGTTTCTTCTTTTCATATAACTTTTTCTGCTCTTTTACCTACTTTGTTCATGGAAAATCTGATTATTTTCTCAATATTTTTATATTACATATATATATACTGCGCTGAAACCCGCATTTCCTTAACTACTATGAAAGTTTTTGATCTTTAACCAACTTTTTCCTGTGATTTTTACTAGTTTCTTCTTTTCATATAACTTTTCCTGCTCTTTTACCTCCTTTTTTTCATGAAAAATCTGATTTTTTTCTCAATATTTTTATATTATGCTGCTATTTTTATGTATATACTGCGCTGAAACCCGCATTTCCTAAACTACTATGAAAGTTTTTGATCTTTAGCCAACTTTTTCCTGTGATTTTTACTACTTTCCTCTTTTCATATAACTTTTTCTGCTCTTTTACCTCCTTTTTTCATGGAAAATCTGATTATTTTCTCAATATTTTTATATTATGCTGCTATTTTTATGTATATATTGCGCTGAAACCCGCATTTCCTAAACTACTATGAAAGTTGTTGATCTTTAACCAACTTTTTCCTGTGATTTTTACTAGTTTCTTCTTTTTATATAACTTTTTCTGCTCTTTTACCTACTTTTTTCATGGAAAATCTGATTAATTTCTCAATATTTTTATATTACATATATATATACTGCACTGAAACCCGCATTTCCTAAACACTATGAAAGTTTTTGATCTTTAACCAACTTTTTCCTGTGATTTTTACTAGTTTCTTCTTTTCATATAACTTTTTCTGCTCTTTTACCTACATTTTTCATGGAAAATCTGATTAATTTCTCAATATTTTTATATTATGCTGCTATTTTTATATATATACTGCGCTGAAACCCGCATTTCCTGAACTACTACGAAAGTTTTTGATCTTTAACCAACTTTTTCCTGTGATTTTTACTAGTTTCTTCTTTTCATATAACTTTTTCTGCTCTTTTACCTACATTTTTCAAGGAAAGTCTGAATATTTTCTCAATATTTTTATATTATATTTATATACTGCGCTGAAACCCGCATTTCCTTAACTACTATGAAAGTTGTTGATCTTTAAACAACTTTTTCCTGTGGTTTTTACTAGTTTCTTCTTTTCATATAACCTTTTCTGCTCTTTTACCTACATTTTTCAAGGAAAATCTGATTATTTTCTCAATATTTTTATATTACATATATATATACTGCGCTGAAACCCGCATTTCCTAAACACTATGAAAGTTTTTGATCTTTAACCAACTTTTTCCTGTGATTTTTACTAGTTTCTTCTTTTCATATAACTTTTTCTGCTCTTTTACCTACATTTTTCATGGAAAATCTGATTAATTTCTCAATATTTTTATATTATGCTGCTATTTTTATATATATACTGCGCTGAAACCCGCATTTCCTGAACTACTACGAAAGTTTTTGATCTTTAACCAACTTTTTCCTGTGATTTTTACTAGTTTCTTCTTTTCATATAACTTTTTCTGCTCTTTTACCTACATTTTTCAAGGAAAGTCTGAATATTTTCTCAATATTTTTATATTATATTTATATACTGCGCTGAAACCCGCATTTCCTTAACTACTATGAAAGTTGTTGATCTTTAAACAACTTTTTCCTGTGATTTTTACTAGTTTCTTCTTTTCATATAACTTTTTCTGCTCTTTTACCTACTTTGTTCATGGAAAATCTGATTATTTTCTCAATATTTTTATATTACATATATATATACTGCGCTGAAACCCGCATTTCCTAAACTACTATGAAAGTTTTTGATCTTTAACCAACTTTTTCCTGTGATTTTTACTAGTTTCTTCTTTTCATATAACTTTTCCTGCTCTTTTACCTCCTTTTTTTCATGAAAAATCTGATTATTTTCTCAATATTTTTATATTATGCTGCTATTTTTATGTATATACTGCGCCGAAACCCGCATTTCCTAAACTACTATGAAAGTTGTTGATCTTTAACCAACTTTTTCCTGTGATTTTTACTACTTTCCTCTTTTCATATAACTTTTTCTGCTCTTTTACCTCCTTTTTTCATGGAAAATCTGATTATTTCCTCAATATTTTTATATTATGCTGCTATTTTTATGTATATATTGCGCTGAAACCCGCATTTCCTAAACTACTATGAAAGTTGTTGATCTTTAACCAACTTTTTCCTGTGATTTTTACTAGTTTCTTCTTTTCATATAACTTTTTCTGCTCTTTTACCTACTTTGTTCATGGAAAATCTGATTATTTTCTCAATATTTTTATATTACATATATATATACTGCGCTGAAACCCGCATTTCCTAAACTACTATGAAAGTTTTTGATCTTTAACCAACTTTTTCCTGTGATTTTTACTAGTTTCTTCTTTTCATACAACTTTTTCTGCTCTTTTACCTACTTTTTTCATGGAAAATCTGATTAATTTCTCAATATTTTTATATTATACTGCTATTTTTGTATATATACTGCGCTGAAACCCGCATTTCCCAAACTACTATGAAAGTTTTTGATCTTTAACCAACTTTTTCCTGTGATTTTTACTAGTTTCTTCTTTTCATATAACTTTTTCTGCTCTTTTACCTACTTTTTTCATGGAAAATCTGATTAATTTCTCAATATTTTTATATTATACTGCTATTTTTGTATATATACTGCACTGAAACCCGCATTTCCTAAACTACTATGAAAGTTTTTGATCTTTAACCAACTTTTTCCTGTGATTTTTACTAGTTTCTTCTTTTCATATAACTATTTCTGCTCTTTTACCTACATTTTTCATGGAAAATCTGATTATTTTCTCAATATTTTTATATTATGCTGCTATTTTTATGTATATACTGCGCCGAAACCCGCATTTCCTAAACTACTATGAAAGTTGTTGATCTTTAACCAACTTTTTCCTGTGATTTTTACTAGTTTCTTCTTTTCATATAACTTTTTCTGCTCTTTTACCTACATTTTTCATGGAAAATCTGATTATTTTCTCAATATTTTTATATTATGCTGCTATTTTTATATATATACTGCGCTGAAACCCGCATTTCCCAAACTACTATGAAAGTTTTTGATCTTTAACCAACTTTTTCCTGTGATTTTTACTAGTTTCTTCTTTTCATATAACTTTTTCTGCTCTTTTACCTACTTTTTTCATGGAAAATCTGATTAATTTCTCAATATTTTTATATTTTACTGCTATTTTTGTATATATACTGCGCTGAAACCCGCATTTCCCAAACTACTATGAAAGTTTTTGATCTTTAACCAACTTTTTCCTGTGATTTTTACTAGTTTCTTCTTTTCATATAACTATTTCTGCTCTTTTACCTACATTTTTCATGGAAAATCTGATTATTTTCTCAATATTTTTATATTATGCTGCTATTTTTATGTATATACTGCGCTGAAACCCGCATTTCCTAAACTACTATGAAAGTTTTTGATCTTTAACCAACTTTTTCCTGTGATTTTTACTAGTTTCTTCTTTTCATATAACTTTTTCTGCTCTTTTACCTACTTTGTTCATGGAAAATCTGATTATTTTCTCAATATTTTTATATTACATATATATATACTGCGCTGAAACCCGCATTTCCTAAACACTATGAAAGTTGTTGATCTTTAAACAACTTTTTCCTGTGATTTTTACTAGTTTCTTCTTTTCATATAACTTTTTCTGCTCTTTTACCTACTTTGTTCATGGAAAATCTGATTATTTTCTCAATATTTTTATATTACATATATATATACTGCGCTGAAACCCGCATTTCCTTAACTACTATGAAAGTTTTTGATCTTTAACCAACTTTTTCCTGTGATTTTTACTAGTTTCTTCTTTTCATATAACTTTTCCTGCTCTTTTACCTCCTTTTTTTCATGAAAAATCTGATTATTTTCTCAATATTTTTATATTACATATATATATACTGCGCTGAGACCCGCATTTCCTAAACTACTATGAAAGTTTTTGATCTTTAACCAACTTTTTCCTGTGATTTTTACTAGTTTCTTCTTTTCATATAACTTTTTCTGCTCTTTTACCTACATTTTTCATGGAAAATCTGATTAATTTCTCAATATTTTTATATTATGCTGCTATTTTTATATATATACTGCGCTGAAACCCGCATTTCCTGAACTACTACGAAAGTTTTTGATCTTTAACCAACTTTTTCCTGTGATTTTTACTAGTTTCTTCTTTTCATATAACTTTTTCTGCTCTTTTACCTACATTTTTCAAGGAAAGTCTGAATATTTTCTCAATATTTTTATATTATATTTATATACTGCGCTGAAACCCGCATTTCCTTAACTACTATGAAAGTTTTTGATCTTTAAACAACTTTTTCCTGTGATTTTTACTAGTTTCTTCTTTTCATATAACTTTTTCTGCTCTTTTACCTACTTTGTTCATGGAAAATCTGATTATTTTCTCAATACTTTTATATTACATATATATATACTGCGCTGAAACCCGCATTTCCTAAACTACTATGAAAGTTTTTGATCTTTAACCAACTTTTTCCTGTGATTTTTACTAGTTTCTTCTTTTCATATAACTTTTTCTGCTCTTTTACCTACTTTTTTCATGGAAAATCTGATTAATTTCTCAATATTTTTATATTATACTGCTATTTTTGTATATATACTGCACTGAAACCCGCATTTCCTAAACTACTATGAAAGTTTTTGATCTTTAACCAACTTTTTCCTGTGATTTTTACTAGTTTCTTCTTTTCATATAACTATTTCTGCTCTTTTACCTACATTTTTCATGGAAAATCTGATTATTTTCTCAATATTTTTATATTATGCTGCTATTTTTATGTATATACTGCGCCGAAACCCGCATTTCCTAAACTACTATGAAAGTTGTTGATCTTTAACCAACTTTTTCCTGTGATTTTTACTAGTTTCTTCTTTTCATATAACTTTTTCTGCTCTTTTACCTACTTTGCTCATGGAAAATCTGATTATTTTCTCAATATTTTTATATTACATATATATATACTGCGCTGAAACCCGCATTTCCTAAACACTATGAAAGTTTTTGATCTTTAACCAACTTTTTCCTGTGATTTTTACTAGTTTCTTCTTTTCATATAACTTTTTCTGCTCTTTTACCTACATTTTTCATGGAAAATCTGATTAATTTCTCAATATTTTTATATAATGCTGCTATTTTTATATATATACTGCGCTGAAACCCGCATTTCCTGAACTACTACGAAAGTTTTTGATCTTTAACCAACTTTTTCCTGTGATTTTTACTAGTTTCTTCTTTTCATATAACTTTTTCTGCTCTTTTACCTACATTTTTCAAGGAAAGTCTGAATATTTTCTCAATATTTTTATATTATATTTATATACTGCGCTGAAACCCGCATTTCCTTAACTACTATGAAAGTTGTTGATCTTTAAACAACTTTTTCCTGTGATTTTTACTAGTTTCTTCTTTTCATATAACTTTTTCTGCTCTTTTACCTACTTTGTTCATGGAAAATCTGATTATTTTCTCAATATTTTTATATTACATATATATATACTGCGCTGAAACCCGCATTTCCTAAACTACTATGAAAGTTTTTGATCTTTAACCAACTTTTTCCTGTGATTTTTACTAGTTTCTTCTTTTCATATAACTATTTCTGCTCTTTTACCTACATTTTTCATGGAAAATCTGATTATTTTCTCAATATTTTTATATTATGCTGCTATTTTTATGTATATACTGCGCTGAAACCCGCATTTCCTAAGCTACTATGAAAGTTGTTGATCTTTAACCAACTTTTTCCTGTGATTTTTACTAGTTTCTTCTTTTCATATAACTTTTTTCTGCTCTTTTACCTACTTTGTTCATGGAAAATCTGATTATTTTCTCAATATTTTTATATTACATATATATATACTGCGCTGAAACCCGCATTTCCTAAACACTATGAAAGTTTTTTATCTTTAACCAACTTTTTCCTGTGATTTTTACTAGTTTCTTCTTTTCATATAACTTTTTCTGCTCTTTTACCTACATTTTTCATGGAAAATCTGATTAATTTCTCAATATTTTTATATTATGCTGCTATTTTTATATATATACTGCGCTGAAACCCGCATTTCCTGAACTACTACGAAAGTTTTTGATCTTTAACCAACTTTTTCCTGTGATTTTTACTAGTTTCTTCTTTTCATATAACTTTTTCTGCTCTTTTACCTACATTTTTCAAGGAAAGTCTGAATATTTTCTCAATATTTTTATATTATATTTATATACTGCGCTGAAACCCGCATTTCCTTAACTACTATGAAAGTTGTTGATCTTTAAACAACTTTTTCCTGTGATTTTTACTAGTTTCTTCTTTTCATATAACTTTTTCTGCTCTTTTACCTACTTTGTTCATGGAAAATCTGATTATTTTCTCAATATTTTTATATTACATATATATATACTGCGCTGAAACCCGCACTTCCTAAACACTATGAAAGTTTTTGATCTTTAACCAACTTTTTCCTGTGATTTTTACTAGTTTCTTCTTTTCATATAACTTTTTCTGCTCTTTTACCTACATTTTTCATGGAAAATCTGATTAATTTCTCAATATTTTTATATTATGCTGCTATTTTTATATATATACTGCGCTGAAACCCGCATTTCCTGAACTACTACGAAAGTTTTTGATCTTTAACCAACTTTTTCCTGTGATTTTTACTAGTTTCTTCTTTTCATATAACTTTTTCTGCTCTTTTACCTACTTTTTTCAAGGAAAGTCTGAATATTTTCTCAATATTTTTATATTATATTTATATACTGCGCTGAAACCCGCATTTCCTTAACTACTATGAAAGTTTTTGATCTTTAAACAACTTTTTCCTGTGATTTTTACTAGTTTCTTCTTTTCATATAACTTTTTCTGCTCTTTTACCTACTTTGTTCATGAAAAATCTGATTATTTTCTCAATACTTTTATATTACATATATATATACTGCGCTGAAACCCGCATTTCCTAAACTACTATGAAAGTTTTTGATCTTTAACCAACTTTTTCCTGTGATTTTTACTAGTTTCTTCTTTTCATATAACTTTTTCTGCTCTTTAACCTGCATTTTTCATGGAAAATCTGATTATTTTCTCAATATTTTTATATTATACTGCTATTTTTGTATATATACTGCACTGAAACCCGCATTTCCCAAGCTACTATGAAAGTTTTTGATCTTTAACCAACTTTTTCCTGTGATTTTTACTAGTTTCTTCTTTTCATATAACTATTTCTGCTCTTTTACCTACATTTTTCATGGAAAATCTGATTATTTTCTCAATATTTTTATATTATGCTGCTATTTTTATATATATACTGCGCTGAAACCCGCATTTCCTGAACTACTACGAAAGTTTTTGATCTTTAACCAACTTTTTCCTGTGATTTTTACTAGTTTCTTCTTTTCATATAACTTTTTCTGCTCTTTTACCTACATTTTTCAAGGAAAGTCTGAATATTTTCTCAATATTTTTATATTATATTTATATACTGCGCTGAAACCCGCATTTCCTTAACTACTATGAAAGTTTTTGATCTTTAAACAACTTTTTCCTGTGATTTTTACTAGTTTCTTCTTTTCATATAACTTTTTCTGCTCTTTTACCTACTTTGTTCATGAAAAATCTGATTATTTTCTCAATACTTTTATATTACATATATATATACTGCGCTGAAACCCGCATTTCCTAAACTACTATGAAAGTTTTTGATCTTTAACCAACTTTTTCCTGTGATTTTTACTAGTTTCTTCTTTTCATATAACTTTTTCTGCTCTTTTACCTACTTTTTTCATGGAAAATCTGATTAATTTCTCA
This sequence comes from Eristalis arbustorum, assembly GCA_916610145.1. NCBI lineage: Eukaryota > Metazoa > Arthropoda > Insecta > Diptera > Syrphidae > Eristalis > Eristalis arbustorum. The sequence continues at coordinate 20,693 of CAKAIZ010000468.1, forward strand.
ATATTTTTATATTATACTGCTATTTTTGTATATATACTGCACTGAAACCCGCATTTCCCAAACTACTATGAAAGTTTTTGATCTTTAACCAACTTTTTCCTGTGATTTTTACTAGTTTCTTCTTTTCATATAACTATTTCTGCTCTTTTACCTACATTTTTCATGGAAAATCTGATTATTTTCTCAATATTTTTATATTATGCTGCTATTTTTATGTATATACTGCGCCGAAACCCGCATTTCCTAAACTACTATGAAAGTTGTTGATCTTTAAACAACTTTTTCCTGTGATTTTTACTAGTTTCTTCTTTTCATATAACTTTTTCTGCTGTTTTACCTACTTTGTTCATGGAAAATCTGATTAATTTCTCAATATTTTTATATTATACTGCTATTTTTGTATATATACTGCGCTGAAACCCGCATTTCCCAAACTATTATGAAAGTTTTTGATCTTTAACCAACTTTTTCCTGTGATTTTACTAGTTTCTGCTTTTCATATAACTTTTTCTGCTCTTTTACCTACTTTTTTCAAGGAAAGTCTGAATATTTTCTCAATATTTTTATATTATATTTATATACTGCGCTGAAACCCGCATTTCCTTAACTACTATGAAAGTTGTTGATCTTTAAACAACTTTTTCCTCTGATTTTTACTAGTTTCTTCTTTTCATATAACTTTTTCTGCTGTTTTACCTACTTTGTTCATGGAAAATCTGATTAATTTCTCAATATTTTTATATTATACTGCTATTTTTGTATATATACTGCGCTGAAACCCGCATTTCCCAAACTATTATGAAAGTTTTTGATCTTTAACCAACTTTTTCCTGTGATTTTACTAGTTTCTTCTTTTCATATAACTTTTTCTGCTCTTTTACCTACTTTTTTCAAGGAAAGTCTGAATATTTTCTCAATATTTTTATATTATATTTATATACTGCGCTGAAACCCGCATTTCCTTAACTACTATGAAAGTTGTTGATCTTTAAACAACTTTTTCCTGTGATTTTTACTAGTTTCTTCTTTTCATATAACTTTTTCTGCTCTTTTACCTACTTTGTTCATGGAAAATCTGATTATTTTCTCAATATTTTTATATTACATATATATATACTGCGCTGAAACCCGCATTTCCTAAACACTATGAAAGTTTTTGATCTTCAACCAACTTTTTCCTGTGATTTTTACTAGTTTCTTCTTTTCATATAACTTTTTCTGCTCTTTTACCTACATTTTTCATGGAAAATCTGATTAATTTCTCAATATTTTTATATTATGCTGCTATTTTTATATATATACTGCGCTGAAACCCGCATTTCCTGAACTACTACGAAAGTTTTTGATCTTTAACCAACTTTTTCCTGTGATTTTTACTAGTTTCTTCTTTTCATATAACTTTTTCTGCTCTTTTACCTACTTTGTTCATGGAAAATCTGATTATTTTCTCAATATTTTTATATTACATATATATATACTGCGCTGAAACCCGCATTTCCTTAACTACTATGAAAGTTTTTGATCTTTAACCAACTTTTTCCTGTGATTTTTACTAGTTTCTTCTTTTCATATAACTTTTCCTGCTCTTTTACCTCCTTTTTTTCATGAAAAATCTGATTATTTTCTCAATATTTTTATATTATGCTGCTATTTTTATGTATATACTGCGCTGAAACCCGCATTTCCTAAACTACTATGAAAGTTTTTGATCTTTAACCAACTTTTTCCTGTGATTTTTACTACTTTCCTCTTTTCATATAACTTTTTCTGCTCTTTTACCTCCTTTTTTCATGGAAAATCTGATTATTTTCTCAATATTTTTATATTATGCTGCTATTTTTATGTATATATTGCGCTGAAACCCGCATTTCCTAAACTACTATGAAAGTTGTTGGTCTTTAACCAACTTTTTCCTGTGATTTTTACTAGTTTCTTCTTTTCGTATAACTTTTTCTGCTCTTTTACCTACTTTTTTCATGGAAAATCTGATTAATTTCTCAATATTTTTATATTGTACTGCTATTTTTGTATATATACTGCGCTGAAACCCGCATTTCCAAAACTATTATGAAAGTTTTTGATCTTTAACCAACTTTTTCCTGTGATTTTTACTAGTTTCTTCTTTTCATATAACTTTTTCTGCTCTTTTTTTATTTCATTTCATTTATTGATTTTAGATTTATCTCTGTACATTAAGAACATACAATTCTTTTTGAGTACAGGACTTAAGATATAACATTGTATAAGACTTACAGTGAAGTGACATAATACATTTTCATATTTTAAGATTAAAATTAAGTAATTCAAGATTAATTTATTCAAGCTTACTATATTAGAATTTACTTTAATTGCGACCAAATTAGTTAAAAATTTCATTTTAGAGATTATTTCAGTTCATATTTTCTTTTCCTCTTTTCCTTCTTTTACCTACTTTTTTCATGGAAAATCTGATTAATTTCTCAATATTTTTATATTATGCTGCTATTTTTATATATATACTGCGCTGAAACCCGCATTTCCTGAACTACTACGAAAGTTTTTGATCTTTAACCAACTTTTTCCTGTGATTTTTACTAGTTTCTTCTTTTCATATAACTTTTTCTGCTCTTTTACCTACATTTTTCAAGGAAAGTCTGAATATTTTCTCAATATTTTTATATTATATTTATATACTGCGCTGAAACCCGCATTTCCTTAACTACTATGAAAGTTGTTGATCTTTAAACAACTTTTTCCTGTGATTTTTACTAGTTTCTTCTTTTCATATAACTTTTTCTGCTCTTTTACCTACTTTGTTCATGGAAAATCTGATTATTTTCTCAATATTTTTAAATTACATATATATATACTGCGCTGAAACCCGCATTTCCGAAACTACTATGAAAGTTTTTGATCTTTAACCAACTTTTTCCTGTGATTTTTACTAGTTTCTTCTTTTCATATAACTTTTTCTGCTCTTTTACCTACTTTTTTCATGGAAAATCTGATTAATTTCTCAATATTTTTATATTATACTGCTATTTTTGTATATATACTGCGCTGAAACCCCCATTTCCCAAACTATTATGAAAGTTTTTGATCTTTAACCAACTTTTTCCTGTGATTTTTAATAGTTTCTTCTTTTCATATAACTTTTTCTGCTCTTTTACCTACTTTTTTCATGGAAAATCTAATTAATTTCTCAATATTTTTATATTATACTGCTATTTTTGTATATATACTGCGCTGAAAACCGCATTTCCCAAACTACTATGAAAGTTTTTGATCTTTAACCAACTTTTTCCTGTGATTTTTACTAGTTTCTTCTTTTCATATAACTATTTCTGCTCTTTTACCTACATTTTTCATGGAAAATCTGATTATTTTCTCAATATTTTTATATTATGCTCCTATTTTTATGTATATACTGCGCCGAAACCCGCATTTCCTAAACTACTATGAAAGTTGTTGATCTTTAACCAACTTTTTCCTGTGATTTTTACTAGTTTCTTCTTTTCATATAACTTTTTCTGCTCTTTTACCTACTTTGTTCATGGAAAATCTGATTATTTTCTCAATATTTTTATATTACATATATATATACTGCGCTGAAACCCGCATTTCCTAAACTACTATGAAAGTTTTTGATCTTTAACCAACTTTTTCCTGTGATTTTTACTAGTTTCTTCTTTTCATATAACTTTTTCTGCTCTTTTACCTACATTTTTCATGGAAAGTCTGAATATTTTCTCAATATTTTTATATTATATTTATATACTGCGCTGAAACCCGCATTTCCTTAACTACTATGAAAGTTGTTGATCTTTAAACAACTTTTTCCTGTGATTTTTACTAGTTTCTTCTTTTCATATAACTTTTTCTGCTCTTTTACCTACTTTGTTCATTGAAAATCTGATTATTTTCTCAATATTTTTATATTACATATATATATACTGCGCTGAAACCCGCATTTCCTAAACTACTATGAAAGTTTTTGATCTTTAACCAACTTTTTCCTGTGATTTTTACTAGTTTCTTCTTTTCATATAACTTTTTCTGCTCTTTTACCTACATTTTTCATGGAAAATCTGATTAATTTCTCAATATTTTTATATTATACTGCTATTTTTGTATATATACTGCGCTGAAACCCGCATTTCCCAAACTATTATGAAAGTTTTTGATCTTTAACCAACTTTTTCCTGTGATTTTTACTAGTTTCTTCTTTTCATATAACTTTTTCTGCTCTTTTACCTACATTTTTCAAGGAAAGTCTGAATATTTTCTCAATATTTTTATATTATATTTATATACTGCGCTGAAACCCGCATTTCCTTAACTACTATGAAAGTTGTTGATCTTTAAACAACTTTTTTCTGTGATTTTTACTAGTTTCTTCTTTTCATATAACTTTTTCTGCTCTTTTACCTACATTTTTCATGGAAAATCTGATTAATTTCTCAATATTTTTATATTATGCTGCTATTTTTATATATATACTGCGCTGAAACCCGCATTTCCTGAACTACTACGAAAGTTTTTGATCTTTAACCAACTTTTTCCTGTGATTTTTACTAGTTTCTTCTTTTCATATAACTTTTTCTGCTCTTTTACCTACATTTTTCAAGGAAAGTCTGAATATTTTCTCAATATTTTTATATTATATTTATATACTGCACTGAAACCCGCATTTCCTAAACTACTATGAAAGTTTTTGATCTTTAACCAACTTTTTCCTGTGATTTTTACTAGTTTCTTCTTTTCATATAACTTTTTCTGCTCTTTTACCTACTTTGTTCATGGAAAATCTGATTAGTTTCTCAATATTTTTATATTACATATATATATACTGCGCTGAAACCCGCATTTCCTAAACTACTATGAAAGTTTTTGATCTTTAACCTACTTTTTCCTGTGATTTTTACTAGTTTCTTCTTTTCATATAACTTTTTCTGCTCTTTTACCTACTTTTTTCATTGAAAATCTGATTATTTTCTCAATATATTTATATTATACTGCTATTTTTATGTATATACTGCGCTGAAACCCGCATTTCCTAAACTACTATGAAAGTTTTTGATCTTTAACCAACTTTTTCCTGTGATTTTTACTAGTTTCTTCTTTTCATATAACTTTTTCTGCTCTTTTACCTACTTTTTTCATGAAAAATCTGATTATTTTCTCAATATATTTATATTATACTGCTGTTTTTTTGTATATACTGCTCTGAAACCCGCATTTCCTGAACTACTATGAAAGTTTTTGATCTTTAACCAACTTTTTCCTGTGATTTTTACTAGTTTCTTCTTTTCATATAACTTTTTCTGCTCTTTTACCTACATTTTTCATGGAAAATCTGATAATTTTCTCAATATTTTTATATTATATTTATATACTGCGCTGAAACCCGCATTTCCTAAACTACTATGAAAGTTTTTGATCTTTAACCAACTTTTTCCTGTGATTTTTACTAGTTTCTTCTTTTCATATAACTTTTTCTGCTCTTTTACCTACATTTTTCATGGAAAGTCTGAATATTTTCTCAATATTTTTATATTATATTTATATACTGCGCTGAAACCCGCATTTCCTTAACTACTATGAAAGTTGTTGATCTTTAAACAACTTTTTCCTGTGATTTTTACTAGTTTCTTCTTTTCATATAACTTTTTCTGCTCTTTTACCTACTTTGTTCATGGAAAATCTGATTATTTTCTCAATATTTTTATATTACATATATATATACTGCGCTGAAACCCGCATTTCCTTAACTACTATGAAAGTTGTTGATCTTTAAACAACTTTTTCCTGTGATTTTTACTAGTTTCTTCTTTCCATATAACTTTTTCTGCTCTTTTACCTACTTTTTTCATGGAAAATCTGATTATTTTCTCAATATATTTATATTATACTGCTATTTTTATGTATATACTGCGCTGAAACCCGCATTTCCTAAACTACTATGAAAGTTTTTGATCTTTTACCAACTTTTTCCTGTGATTTTTACTAGTTTCTTCTTTTCATATAACTTTTTCTGCTCTTTTAGCTACTTTTTTCATTCAAAGTCTGATTATTTTCTCAATATTTTTATATTATATATATATATATACTGCGCTGAAACCCGCATTTCCTGAACTACCATGAAAGTTTTTGATCTTTAACCAACTTTTTCCTGTGATTTTTACTAGTTTCTTCTTTTCATATAACTTTTTCTGCTCTTTTACCTACTTTTTTCTTGGAAAATCTGATTATTTTCTCAATATATTTATATTATACTGCTATTTTTATGTATATACTGCGCTGAAACCCGCATTTCCTAAACTACTATGAAAGTTTTTGATCTTTAACCAACTTTTTCCTGTGATTTTTACTAGTTTCTTCTTTTCATATAACTTTTTCTGCTCTTTTACCTACTTTTTTCATGGAAAATCTGATTATTTTCTCAATATATTTATATTATACTGCTATTTTTATGTATATACTGCGCTGAAACCCGCATTTCCTGAACTACTATGAAAGTTTTTGATCTTTAACCAACTTTTTTCTGTGATTTTTACTAGTTTCTTCTTTTCATATAACTTTTTCTGCTCTTTTACCTACATTTTTCATGGAAAGTCTGAATATTTTCTCAATATTTTTATATTATATTTATATACTGCGCTGAAACCCGCATTTCCTTAACTACTATGAAAGTTGTTGATCTTTAAACAACTTTTTCCTGTGATTTTTACTAGTTTCTTCTTTTCATATAACTTTTTCTGCTCTTTTACCTACTTTGTTCATGGAAAATCTGATTATTTTCTCAATATTTTTATATTACATATATATGTACTGCGCTGAAACCCGCATTTCCTAAACTACTATGAAAGTTTTTGATCTTTAACCAACTTTTTCCTGTGATTTTTACTAGTTTCTTCTTTTCATATAACTTTTTCTGCTCTTTTACCTACTTTTTTCATGGAAAATCTGATTATTTTCTCAATATATTTATATTATACTGCTATTTTTATGTATATACTGCGCTGAAACCCGCATTTCCTAAACTACTATGAAAGTTTTTGATCTTTAACCAACTTTTTCCTGTGATTTTTACTAGTTTCTTCTTTTCATATAACTTTTTCTGCTCTTTTACCTACTTTTTTCATGGAAAATCTGATTATTTTCTCAATATATTTATATTATACTGCTATTTTTATGTATATACTGCGCTGAAACCCGGATTTCCTGAACTACTATGAAAGTTTTTGATCTTTAACCAACTTTTTCCTGTGATTTTTACTAGTTTCTTCTTTTCATATAACTTTTTCTGCTCTTTTACCTACATTTTTCATGGAAAGTCTGAATATTTTCTCAATATTTTTATATTATATTTATATACTGCGCTGAAACCCGCATTTCCTTAACTACTATGACAGTTGTTGATCTTTAAACAACTTTTTCCTGTGATTTTTACTAGTTTCTTCTTTTCATATAACTTTTTCTGCTCTTTTACCTACTTTGTTCATGGAAAATCTGATTATTTTCTCAATATTTTTATATTACATATATATATACTGCGCTGAAACCCGCATTTCCTAAACTACTATGAAAGTTTTTGATCTTTAACCAACTTTTTCCTGTGATTTTTACTAGTTTCTTCTTTTCATATAACTTTTTCTGCTCTTTTACCTACTTTTTTCATAGAAAATCTGATTATTTTCTCAATATATTTATATTATACTGCTATTTTTATGAATATACTGCGCTGAAACCCGCATTTCCTAAACTACTATGAAAGTTTTTGATCTTTAACCAACTTTTTCCTGTGATTTTTACTAGTTTCTTCTTTTCATATAACTTTTTTCTGCTCTTTTACCTACTTTTTTCATGGAAAATCTGATTATTTTCTCAATATATTTATATTATACTGCTATTTTTATGTATATACTGCGCTGAAACCCGCATTTCCTGAACTACTATGAAAGTTTTTGATCTTTAACCAACTTTTTCCTGTGATTTTTACTAGTTTCTTCTTTTCATATAACTTTTTCTGCTCTTTACCTACATTTTTCATGGAAAGTCTGAATATTTTCTCAATATTTTTGTATTATATTTATATACTGCGCTGAAACCCGCATTTCCTTAACTACTATGAAAGTTGTTGATCTTTAAACAACTTTTTCCTGTGATTTTTACTAGTTTCTTCTTTTCATACAACTTTTTCTGCTCTTTTACCTACTTTGTTCATGGAAAATCTGATTATTTTCTCAATATTTTTATATTACATATATATATACTGCGCTGAAACCCGCATTTCCTAAACTACTATGAAAGTTTTTGATCTTTAACCAACTTTTTCCTGTGATTTTTACTAGTTTCTTTTTTTCATATAACTTTTTCTGCTCTTTTACCTACTTTTTTCATGGAAAATCTGATTATTTTCTCAATATATTTATATTATACTGCTATTTTTATGTATATACTGCGCTGAAACCCGCATTTCCTAAACTACTATGAAAGTTTTTGATCTTTAACCAACTTTTTTCCTGTGATTTTTACTAGTTTCTTCTTTTCATATAACTTTTTCTGCTCTTTTACCTACATTTTTCATGGAAAATCTGATTATTTTCTCAATATTTTTATATTATATTTATATAGTTTCTTCTTTTCATATAACTTTTTCTGCTCTTTTACCTACTTTTTTCATGGAAAATCTGATTATTTTCTCAATATTTTTATATTACATATATATATACTGCGCTGAAACCCGCATTTCCTAAACTACTATGAAAGTTTTTGATCTTTAACCAACTTTTTCCTGTGATTTTTACTAGTTTCTTCTTTTCATATAACTTTTTCTGCTCTTTTACCTACTTTTTTCATGGAAAATCTGATTATTTTCTCAATATTTTTATATTATATATATACTGCGCTGAAACCCGCATTTCCTAAACTACTATGAAAGTTTTTTGATCTTTAACCAACTTTTCCTGTGATTTTTACTAGTTTCTTCTTTTCATATAACTTTTTCTGCTCTTTTACCTACTTTTTTCATGGAAAATCTGATTATTTTCTCAATATATTTATATTATACTGCTATTTTTATGTATATACTGCGCTGAAACCCGCATTTCCTGAACTACTATGAAAGTTTTTGATCTTTAACCAACTTTTTCCTGTGATTTTTACTAGTTTCTTCTTTTCATATAACTTTTTCTGCTCTTTTACCTACATTTTTCATGGAAAGTCTGAATATTTTCTCAATATTTTTATATTATATTTATATACTGCGCTGAAACCCGCATTTCCTAACTACTATGAAAGTTGTTGATCTTTAAACAACTTTTTCCTGTGATTTTTACTAGTTTCTTCTTTTCATACAACTTTTTCTGCTCTTTTACCTACTTTGGTTCATGGAAAATCTGATTATTTCTCAATATTTTTATATTACATATATATATACTGCGCTGAAACCCGCATTTCCTAAACTACTATGAAAGTTTTTTGATCTTTAACCAACTTTTTCCTGTGATTTTTACTAGTTTCTTTTTTTCATATAACTTTTTCTGCTCTTTTACCTACTTTTTTCATGGAAAATCTGATTATTTTCTCAATATATTTATATTATACTGCTATTTTTTATGTATATACTGCGCTGAAACCCGCATTTCCTAAACTACTATGAAAGTTTTTGATCTTTAACCAACTTTTTCCTGTGATTTTTACTAGTTTCTTCTTTTCATATAACTTTTTCTGCTCTTTTACCTACTTTTTTCATGGAAAATCTGATTATTTTCTCAATATTTTTATATTATACTCTTTTCATATAACTTTTTCTGCTCTTTTACCTACTTTGTTCATGGAAAATCTGATTATTTTCTCAATATTTTTATATTACATATATATATACTGCGCTGAAACCCGCATTTCCTAAACTACTATGAAAGTTTTTGATCTTTAACCAACTTTTTCCTGTGATTTTTACTAGTTTCTTCTTTTCATATAACTTTTTCTGCTCTTTTACCTACTTTGTTCATGGAAAATCTGATTATTTTCTCAATATTTTTATATTACATATATATATACTGCGCTGAAACCCGCATTTCATGAAAGTTTTTGATCTTTAACCAACTTTTTCCTGTGATTTTTACTAGTTTCTTCTTTTCATATAACTTTTTCTGCTCTTTTACCTACTTTTTTCATGGAAAATCTGATTATTTTCTCAATATATTTATATTATACTGCTATTTTTATGTATATACTGCGCTGAAACCCGCATTTCCTGAACTACTATGAAAGTTTTTGATCTTTAACCAACTTTTTTCTGTGATTTTTACTAGTTTCTTCTTTTCATATAACTTTTTCTGCTCTTTTACCTACATTTTTCATGGAAAGTCTGAATATTTTCTCAATATTTTTATATTATATTTATATACTGCGCTGAAACCCGCATTTCCTTAACTACTATGAAAGTTGTTGATCTTTAAACAACTTTTTCCTGTGATTTTTACTAGTTTCTTCTTTTCATATAACTTTTTCTGCTCTTTTACCTACTTTGTTCATGGAAAATCTGATTATTTTCTCAATATTTTTATATTACATATATATGTACTGCGCTGAAACCCGCATTTCCTAAACTACTATGAAAGTTTTTGATCTTTAACCAACTTTTTCCTGTGATTTTTACTAGTTTCTTCTTTTCATATAACTTTTTCTGCTCTTTTACCTACTTTTTTCATGGAAAATCTGATTATTTTCTCAATATATTTATATTATACTGCTATTTTTATGTATATACTGCGCTGAAACCCGCATTTCCTAAACTACTATGAAAGTTTTTGATCTTTAACCAACTTTTTCCTGTGATTTTTACTAGTTTCTTCTTTTCATATAACTTTTTCTGCTCTTTTACCTACTTTTTTCATGGAAAATCTGATTATTTTCTCAATATATTTATATTATACTGCTATTTTTATGTATATACTGCGCTGAAACCCGGATTTCCTGAACTACTATGAAAGTTTTTGATCTTTAACCAACTTTTTCCTGTGATTTTTACTAGTTTCTTCTTTTCATATAACTTTTTCTGCTCTTTTACCTACATTTTTCATGGAAAGTCTGAATATTTTCTCAATATTTTTATATTATATTTATATACTGCGCTGAAACCCGCATTTCCTTAACTACTATGACAGTTGTTGATCTTTAAACAACTTTTTCCTGTGATTTTTACTAGTTTCTTCTTTTCATATAACTTTTTCTGCTCTTTTACCTACTTTGTTCATGGAAAATCTGATTATTTTCTCAATATTTTTATATTACATATATATATACTGCGCTGAAACCCGCATTTCCTAAACTACTATGAAAGTTTTTGATCTTTAACCAACTTTTTCCTGTGATTTTTACTAGTTTCTTCTTTTCATATAACTTTTTCTGCTCTTTTACCTACTTTTTTCATAGAAAATCTGATTATTTTCTCAATATATTTATATTATACTGCTATTTTTATGAATATACTGCGCTGAAACCCGCATTTCCTAAACTACTATGAAAGTTTTTGATCTTTAACCAACTTTTTCCTGTGATTTTTACTAGTTTCTTCTTTTCATATAACTTTTTCTGCTCTTTTACCTACTTTTTTTATGGAAAATCTGATTATTTTCTCAGTATATTTATATTATACTGCTATTTTTATGTATATACTGCGCTGAAACCCGCATTTCCTGAACTACTATGAAAGTTTTTGATCTTTAACCAACTTTTTCCTGTGATTTTTACTAGTTTCTTCTTTTCATATAACTTTTTCTGCTCTTTTACCTACATTTTTCATGGAAAGTCTGAATATTTTCTCAATATTTTTATATTATATTTATATACTGCGCTGAAACCCGCATTTCCTTAACTACTATGAAAGTTGTTGATCTTTAAACAACTTTTTCCTGTGATTTTTACTAGTTTCTTCTTTTCATACAACTTTTTCTGCTCTTTTACCTACTTTGTTCATGGAAAATCTGATTATTTTTTCAATATTTTTATATTACATATATATATACTGCGCTGAAACCCGCATTTCCTAAACTACTATGAAAGTTTTTGATCTTTAACCAACTTTTTCCTGTGATTTTTACTAGTTTCTTTTTTTCATATAACTTTTTCTGCTCTTTTACCTACTTTTTTCATGGAAAATCTGATTATTTTCTCAATATATTTATATTATACTGCTATTTTTATGTATATACTGCGCTGAAACCCGCATTTCCTAAACTACTATGAAAGTTTTTGATCTTTAACCAACTTTTTCCTGTGATTTTTACTAGTTTCTTCTTTTCATATAACTTTTTCTGCTCTTTTACCTACATTTTTCATGGAAAGTCTGAATATTTTCTCAATATTTTTATATTATATTTATATAGTTTCTTCTTTTCATATAACTTTTTCTGCTCTTTTACCTACTTTGTTCATGGAAAATCTGATTATTTTCTCAATATTTTTATATTACATATATATATACTGCGCTGAAACCCGCATTTCCTAAACTACTATGAAAGTTTTTGATCTTTAACCAACTTTTTCCTGTGATTTTTACTAGTTTCTTCTTTTCATATAACTTTTTCTGCTCTTTTACCTACTTTGTTCATGGAAAATCTGATTATTTTCTCAATATTTTTATATTACATATATATATACTGCGCTGAAACCCGCATTTCCTAAACTACTATGAAAGTTTTTGATCTTTAACCAACTTTTTCCTGTGATTTTTACTAGTTTCTTCTTTTCATATAACTTTTTCTGCTCTTTTACCTACTTTTTTCATGGAAAATCTGATTATTTTCTCAATATATTTATATTATACTGCTATTTTTATGTATATACTGCGCTGAAACCCGCATTTCCTGAACTACTATGAAAGTTTTTGATCTTTAACCAACTTTTTCCTGTGATTTTTACTAGTTTCTTCTTTTCATATAACTTTTTCTGCTCTTTTACCTACATTTTTCATGGAAAGTCTGAATATTTTCTCAATATTTTTATATTATATTTATATACTGCGCTGAAACCCGCATTTCCTTAACTACTATGAAAGTTGTTGATCTTTAAACAACTTTTTCCTGTGATTTTTACTAGTTTCTTCTTTTCGTACAACTTTTTCTGCTCTTTTACCTACTTTGTTCATGGAAAATCTGATTATTTTCTCAATATTTTTATATTACATATATATATATACTGCGCTGAAACCCGCATTTCCTAAACTACTATGAAAGTTTTTGATCTTTAACCAACTTTTTCCTGTGATTTTTACTAGTTTCTTCTTTTCATATAACTTTTTCTGCTCTTTTACCTACTTTTTTCATGGAAAATCTGATTATTTTCTCAATATATTTATATTATACTGCTATTTTTATGTATATACTGCGCTGAAACCCGCATTTCCTAAACTACTATGAAAGTTTTTGATCTTTAACCAACTTTTTCCTGTGATTTTTACTAGTTTCTTCTTTTCATATAACTTTTTCTGCTCTTTTACCTACATTTTTCATGGAAAGTCTGAATATTTTCTCAATATTTTTATATTATATTTATATACTGCGCTGAAACCCGCATTTCCTTAACTACTATGAAAGTTGTTGATCTTTAAACAACTTTTTCCTGTGATTTTTACTAGTTTCTTCTTTTCATATAACTTTTTCTGCTCTTTTACCTACTTTGTTCATGGAAAATCTGATTATTTTCTCAATATTTTTATATTACATATATATATACTGCGCTGAAACCCGCATTTCCTAAACTACTATGAAAGTTTTTGATCTTTAACCAACTTTTTCCTGTGATTTTTACTAGTTTCTTCTTTTCATATAACTTTTTCTGCTCTTTTACCTACTTTGTTCATGGAAAATCTGATTATTTTCTCAATATTTTTATATTACATATATATATACTACGCTGAAACCCGCATTTCCTAAGCTACTATGAAAGTTCTTGATCTTTAACCAACTTTTTCCTGTGATTTTTACTAGTTTCTTCTTTTCATATAACTTTTTCTGCTCTTTTACCTACTTTTTTCATGGAAAATCTGATTATTTTCTCAATATATTTATATTATACTGCTATTTTTATGTATATACTGCGCTGAAACCCGCATTTCCTGAACTACTATGAAAGTTTTTGATCTTTAACCAACTTTTTCCTGTGATTTTTACTAGTTTCTTCTTTTCATATAACTTTTTTCTGCTCTTTTACCTACATTTTTCATGGAAAGTCTGAATATTTTCTCAATATTTTTATATTATATTTATATACTGCGCTGAAACCCGCATTTCCTTAACTACTATGAAAGTTGTTGATCTTTAAACAACTTTTTCCTGTGATTTTTACTAGTTTCTTCTTTTCATATAACTTTTTCTGCTCTTTTACCTACTTTGTTCATGGAAAATCTGATTATTTTCTCAATATTTTTATATTACATATATATATACTGCGCTGAAACCCGCATTTCCTAAACTACTATGAAAGTTTTTGATCTTTAACCAACTTTTTCCTGTGATTTTTACTAGTTTCTTCTTTTCATATAACTTTTTCTGCTCTTTTACCTACTTTTTTCATGGAAAATCTGATTATTTTTTCTCAATATATTTATATTATACTGCTATTTTTATGTATATACTGCGCTGAAACCCGCATTTCCTAAACTACTATGAAAGTTTTTGATCTTTAACCAACTTTTTCCTGTGATTTTTACTAGTTTCTTCTTTTCATATAACTTTTTCTGCTCTTTTACCTACTTTTTTCATGGAAAATCTGATTATTTTCTCAATATATTTATATTATACTGCGCTGAAACCCGCATTTCCTGAACTACTATGAAAGTTTTTGATCTTTAACCAACTTTTTCCTGTGATTTTTACTAGTTTCTTCTTTTCATATAACTTTTTCTGCTCTTTTACCTACATTTTTCATGGAAAATCTGATAATTTTCTCAATATTTTTATATTATATTTATATACTGCGCTGAAACCCGCATTTCCTAAACTACTATGAAAGTTTTTGATCTTTAACCAACTTTTTCCTGTGATTTTTACTAGTTTCTTCTTTTCATATAACTTTTTTCTGCTCTTTTACCTACATTTTTCATGGAAAATCTGATAATTTTCTCAATATTTTTATATTATATTTATATACTGCGCTGAAACCCGCATTTCCTAAACTACTATGAAAGTTTTTGATCTTTAACCAACTTTTTCCTGTGATTTTTACTAGTTTCTTCTTTTCATATAACTTTTTCTGCTCTTTTACCTACATTTTTCATGGAAAATCTGATTAATTTCTCAATATTTTTATATTATGCTGCTATTTTTATATATATACTGCGCTGAAACCCGCATTTCCTGAACTACTATGAAAGTTTTTGATCTTTAACCAACTTTTTCCTGTGATTTTTACTAGTTTCTTCTTTTCATATAACTTTTTCTGCTCTTTTACCTACATTTTTCAAGGAAAGTCTGAATATTTTCTCAATATTTTTATATTATATTTATATACTGCGCTGAAACCCGCATTTCCTTAACTACTATGAAAGTTGTTGATCCTTAAACAACTTTTTCCTGTGATTTTTACTAGTTTCTTCTTTTCATATAACTTTTTCTGCTCTTTTACCTACTTTGTTCATGGAAAATCTGATTATTTTCTCAATATTTTTATATTACATATATATATACTGCGCTGAAACCCGCATTTCCTAAACTACTATGAAAGTTTTTGATCTTTAACCAACTTTTTCCTGTGATTTTTACTAGTTTCTTCTTTTCATATAACTTTTTCTGCTCTTTTACCTACTTTGTTCATGGAAAGTCTGATTATTTTCTCAATATTTTTATATTATACTGCTATTTTTATGTATATACTGCGCTGAAACCCGCATTTCCTAAACTACTATGAAAGTTTTTGATATTTAACCAACTTTTTCCTGTGATTTTTTACTAGTTTCTTCTTTTCATATAACTTTTTCTGCTCTTTTACATACTTTTTTCATGGAAAATCTGATTATTTTCTCAATATTTTTATATTATACTGCTATTTTTATGTATATACTGCGCTGAAACCCGCATTTCCTAAACTACTATGAAAGTTTTTGATCTTTAACCAACTTTTTCCTGTGATTTTTACTAGTTTCTTCTTTTCATATAACTTTTTCTGCTCTTTTACCTACATTTTTCATGGAAAGTCTGAATATTTTCTCAATATTTTTATATTATATTTATATACTGCGCTGAAACCCGCATTACCGTAACTACTATGAAAGTTGTTGATCTTTAAACAACTTTTTCCTGTGATTTTTACTAGTTTCTTCTTTTCATATAACTTTTTCTGCTCTTTTACCTACTTTGTTCATGGAAAATCTGATTATTTTCTCAATATTTTTATATTACATATATATATACTGCGCTGAAACCCGCATTTCCTAAACTACTATGAAAGTTTTTGATCTTTAACCAACTTTTTCCTGTGATTTTTACTAGTTTCTTCTTTTCATATAACTTTTTCTGCTCTTTTACCTACTTTTTTCATGGAAAATCTGATTATTTTCTCAATATATTTATATTATACTGCTATTTTTATGTATATACTGCGCTGAAACCCGCATTTCCTGAACTACTATGAAAGTTTTTGATCTTTAACCAACTTTTTCCTGTGATTTTTACTAGTTTCTTCTTTTCATATAACTTTTTCTGCTCTTTTATCTACATTTTTCATGGAAAATCTGATAATTTTCTCAATATTTTTATATTATATTTATATACTGCGCTGAAACCCGCATTTCCTAAACTACTATGAAAGTTTTTGATCTTTAACCAACTTTTTCCTGTGATTTTTACTAGTTTCTTCTTTTCATATAACTTTTTCTGCTCTTTTACCTACTTTTTTCATGGAAAATCTGATTATTTTCTCAATATTCTTATATTATATTTATATACTGCGCTGAAACCCGCATTTCCTTAACTACTATGAAAAATTTTGATCTTTAACCAACTTTTTCCTGTTATTTTTACTAGTTTCTTCTTTTCATATAACTTTTTCTGCTCTTTTACCTACTTTTTTCATGGAAAATCTGATTATTTTCTCAATATTTTTATGTTATACTGCTATTTTTATATATATAGTGCGCTGAAACCCGCATTTCCTGAACTACTATGAAAGTTTTTGATCTTTTACCAACTTTTTCCTGTGATTTTTACTAGTTTCTTCTTTTCATATAACTTTTTCTGCTCTTTTACCTACTTTTTTCATGGAAAATCTGATTATTTTCTCAATATTCTTATATTATATTTATATACTGCGCTGAAACCCGCATTTCCTTAACTACTATGAAAAATTTTGATCTTTAACCAACTTTTTCCTGTTATTTTTACTAGTTTCTTCTTTTCATATAACTTTTTCTGCTCTTTTACCTACTTTTTTCATGGAAAATCAGATTATTTTCTCAATATTTTTATATAATATATATATATATACTGCGCTGAAACCCGCATTATATTTTTATATATATACTGCGCTGAAACCCGCATTTCCTAAACTACTATGAAAGTTTTTGATCTTTAACCAACTTTTTCCTGTGATTTTTACTAGTTTCTTCTTTTCATATAACTTTTTCTGCTCTTTTACCTCCTTTTTTTCATGGAAAATCTGATAATTTTCTCAATATCTTTATATTACATATATATATACTGCGCTGAAACCCGCATTTTCTAAACTACTATGAAAGTTTTTGATCTTTAACCAACTTTTCCTGTGATTTTTACTAGTATCTTCTTTTCATATAACTTTTTCTGCTCTTTTACCTCCTTTTTTCATGGAAAATCTGATTATTTTCTCAATATTTTTATATTATGCTGCTATTTTTATGTATATACTGCGCTGAAACCCGCATTTCCTAAACTACTATGAAAGTTGTTGATCTTTAACCAACTTTTTCCTGTGATTTTTACTAGTTTCTTCTTTTCATATAACTTTTTCTGCTCTTTTACCTACTTTTTTCATGGAAAATCTGATTATTTTCTCAATATTTTTATATTATACTGCTATTTTTATGTATATACTGCGCTGAAACCCGCATTTCCTAAACTACTATGAAAGTTTTTGATCTTTAACCAAATTTTTCCTGTGATTTTTACTAGTTTCTTCTTTTCATATAACTTTTTCTGCTCTTTTACCTACATTTTTCATGGAAAATCTGATTAATATCTCAATATTTTTATATTATGCTGCTATTTTTATATATATACTGCGCTGAAACCCGCATTTCCTGAACTACTATGAAAATTTTTGATCTTTAACCAACTTTTTTCTGTGATTTTTACTAGTTTCTTCTTTTCATATAACTTTTTCTGCTCTTTTACCTACATTTTTCATGGAAAATCTGATTATTTTCTCAATATTTTTATATTATATTTATATACTGCGCTGAAACCCGCATTTCCTAAACTACTATGAAAGTTTTTGATCTTTAACCAACTTTGTCCTGTGATTTCTACTAGTTTCTTCTTTTCATATTACTTCTCCTGCTCTTTTACCTACATTTTTCATGGAAAATCTGATTATTTTCTCAATATTTTTATGTTATACTGCTATTTTTATATATATAGTGCGCTGAAACCCGCATTTCCTGAACTACTATGAAAGTTTTTGATCTTTTACCAACTTTTTCCTGTGATTTTTACTAGTTTCTTCTTTTCATATAACTTTTTCTGTTCTTTTACCTACTTTTTTCATGGAAAATCTGATTATTTTCTCAATATTTTTATATTATATTTATATACTGCGCTGAAACCCGCATTTCCTAAACTACTATGAAAGTTTTTGATCTTTAACCAACTTTTTCCTGTGATTTCTACTAGTTTCTTCTTTTCATATAACTTTTTCTGTTCTTTTACCTACTTTTTTCATGGAAAATCTGATTATTTTCTCAATATTTTTATATAATATATATATATACTGCGCTGAAACCCGCATTTCCTAAGCTACTATGAAAGTTTTTGATCTTTAACCAACTTTTTCCTGTGATTTTTACTAGTTTCTTCTTTTCATATAACTTTTTCTGCTCTTTTACCTACTTTTTTCATGGAAAATCTGATTATTTTCTCAATATTTTTATATTATACTGCTATTTTTATGTGTATACTGCGCTGAAACCCGCATTTCCTAAACTACTATGAAAGTTTTTGATCTTTAACCAACTTTTTCCTGTGATTTTTACTAGTTTCTTCTTTTCATATAACTTTTTCTGCTCTTTTACCTACATTTTTCATGGAAAATCTGATTAATTTCTCAATATTTTTACATTATGCTGCTATTTTTATATATATACTGCGCTGAAACCCGCATTTCCTGAACTACTATGAAAGTTTTTGATCTTTAACCAACTTTCTCCTGTGATTTTTACTAGTTTCTTCCTTTCATATAACTTTTTCTGCTCTTTTACCTACATTTTTCATGGAAAATCTGATCATTTTCTCAATATTTTTATATTATATTTATATACTGCGCTGAAACCCGCATTTCCTAAACTACTATGAAAGTTTTTGATCTTTAACCAACTTTTTCCTGTGATTTCTACTAGTTTCTTCTTTTCATATTACTTTTCCTGCTCTTTTACCTACATTTTTCATGGAAAATCTGATTATTTTCTCAATATTTTTATGTTATACTGCTATTTTTATATATATAGTGCGCTGAAACCCGCATTTCCTGAACTACTATGAAAGTTTTTGATGTTTTACCAATTTTTTCCTGTGATTTTTACTAGTTTCTTCTTTTCATATAACTTTTTCTGCTCTTTTACCCACTTTTTTCATGGAAAATCTGATTATTTTCTCAATATTTTTATATTATATTTATATACTGCGCTGAAACCCGCATTTCCTAAACTACTATGAAAAATTTTGATCTTTAACCAACTTTTTCCTGTTATTTTTACTAGTTTCTTCTTTTCATATAACTTTTTCTGCTCTTTTACCTACTTTTTTCATGGAAAATCTGATTATTTTCTTAATATTTTTATATAATATATATATATACTGCGCTGAAACCCGCATTTCCTAAGCTACTATGAAAGTTTTTGATCTTTAACCAACTTTTTCCTGTGATTTTTACTAGTTTCTTCTTTTCATATAACTTTTTCTGCTCTTTTACCTACTTTTTTCATGGAAAATCTGATTATTTTCTCAATATTTTTATATTATACTGCTATTTTTATGTGTATACTGCGCTGAAACCCGCATTTCCTAAACTACTATGAAAGTTTTTGATCTTTAACCAACTTTTTCCTGTGATTTTTACTAGTTTCTTCTTTTCATATAACTTTTTCTGCTCTTTTACCTACATTTTTCATGGAAAATCTGATTAATTTCTCAATATTTTTACATTATGCTGCTATTTTTATATATATACTGCGCTGAAACCCGCATTTCCTGAACTACTATGAAAGTTTTTGATCTTTAACCAACTTTCTCCTGTGATTTTTACTAGTTTCTTCCTTTCATATAACTTTTTCTGCTCTTTTACCTACATTTTTCATGGAAAATCTGATCATTTTCTCAATATTTTTATATTATATTTATATACTGCGCTGAAACCCGCATTTCCTAAACTACTATGAAAGTTTTTGATCTTTAACCAACTTTTTCCTGTGATTTCTACTAGTTTCTTCTTTTCATATTACTTTTCCTGCTCTTTTACCTACATTTTTCATGGAAAATCTGATTATTTTCTCAATATTTTTATGTTATACTGCTATTTTTATATATATAGTGCGCTGAAACCCGCATTTCCTGAACTACTATGAAAGTTTTTGATGTTTTACCAATTTTTTCCTGTGATTTTTACTAGTTTCTTCTTTTCATATAACTTTTTCTGCTCTTTTACCCACTTTTTTCATGGAAAATCTGATTATTTTCTCAATATTTTTATATTATATTTATATACTGCGCTGAAACCCGCATTTCTTAAACTACTATGAAAAATTTTGATCTTTAACCAACTTTTTCCTGTTATTTTTACTAGTTTCTTCTTTTCATATAACTTTTTCTGCTCTTTTACCTACTTTTTTCATGGAAAATCTGATTATTTTCTCAATATTTTTATATAATATATATATATACTGCGCTGAAACCCGCATTTCCTAAGCTACTATGAAAGTTTTTGATCTTTAACCAACTTTTTCCTGTGATTTTTACTAGTTTCTTCTTTTCATATAACTTTTTCTGCTCTTTTACCTACTTTTTTCATGGAAAATCTGATTATTTTCTCAATATTTTTATATTATACTGCTATTTTTATGTGTATACTGCGCTGAAACCCGCATTTCCTAAACTACTATGAAAGTTTTTGATCTTTAACCAACTTTTTCCTGTGATTTTTACTAGTTTCTTCTTTTCATATAACTTTTTCTGCTCTTTTACCTACATTTTTCATGGAAAATCTGATTAATTTCTCAATATTTTTACATTATGCTGCTATTTTTATATATATACTGCGCTGAAACCCGCATTTCCTGAACTACTATGAAAGTTTTTGATCTTTAACCAACTTTCTCCTGTGATTTTTACTAGTTTCTTCCTTTCATATAACTTTTTCTGCTCTTTTACCTACATTTTTCATGGAAAATCTGATCATTTTCTCAATATTTTTATATTATATTTATATACTGCGCTGAAACCCGCATTTCCTAAACTACTATGAAAGTTTTTGATCTTTAACCAACTTTTTCCTGTGATTTCTACTAGTTTCTTCTTTTCATATAACTTTTCCTGCTCTTTTACCTACATTTTTCATGGAAAATCTGATTATTTTCTCAATATTTTTATGTTATACTGCTATTTTTATATATATAGTGCGCTGAAACCCGCATTTCCTGAACTACTATGAAAGTTTTTGATGTTTTACCAATTTTTTCCTGTGATTTTTACTAGTTTCTTCTTTTCATATAACTTTTTCTGCTCTTTTACCCACTTTTTTCATGGAAAATCTGATTATTTTCTCAATATTTTTATATTATATTTATATACTGCGCTGAAACCCGCATTTCTTAAACTACTATGAAAAATTTTGATCTTTAACCAACTTTGTCCTGTGATTTCTACTAGTTTCTTCTTTTCATATTACTTCTCCTGCTCTTTTACCTACATTTTTCATGGAAAATCTGATTATTTTCTCAATATTTTTATGTTATACTGCTATTTTTATATATATAGTGCGCTGAAACCCGCATTTCCTGAACTACTATGAAAGTTTTTGATCTTTTACCAACTTTTTCCTGTGATTTTTACTAGTTTCTTCTTTTCATATAACTTTTTCTGTTCTTTTACCTACTTTTTTCATGGAAAATCTGATTATTTTCTCAATATTTTTATATTATATTTATATACTGCGCTGAAACCCGCATTTCCTAAACTACTATGAAAAATTTTGATCTTTAACCAACTTTTTCCTGTTATTTTTACTAGTTTCTTCTTTTCATATAACTTTTTCTGCTCTTTTACCTACTTTTTTTCATGGAAAATCTGATTATTTTCTCAATATTTTTATATAATATATATATATACTGCGCTGAAACCCGCATTTCCTAAGCTACTATGAAAGTTTTTGATCTTTAACCAACTTTTTCCTGTGATTTTTACTAGTTTCTTCTTTTCATATAACTTTTTCTGCTCTTTTACCTACTTTTTTCATGGAAAATCTGATTAATTTCTCAATATTTTTACATTATGCTGCTATTTTTATATATATAGTGCGCTGAAACCCGCATTTCCTGAACTACTATGAAAGTTTTTGATCTTTAACCAACTTTCTCCTGTGATTTTTACTAGTTTCTTCCTTTCATATAACTTTTTCTGCTCTTTTACCTACATTTTTCATGGAAAATCTGATCATTTTCTCAATATTTTTATATTATATTTATATACTGCGCTGAAACCCGCATTTCCTAAACTACTATGAAAGTTTTTGATCTTTAACCAACTTTTTCCTGTGATTTCTACTAGTTTCTTCTTTTCATATAACTTTTCCTGCTCTTTTACCTACATTTTTCATGGAAAATCTGATTATTTTCTCAATATTTTTATGTTATACTGCTATTTTTATGTATATAGTGCGCTGAAACCCGCATTTCCTGAACTACTATGAAAGTTTTTGATGTTTTACCAATTTTTTCCTGTGATTCTTACTAGTTTCTTCTTTTCATATAACTTTTTCTGCTCTTTTACCCACTTTTTTCATGGAAAATCTGATTATTCTCTCAATATTTTTATATTATATTTATATACTGCGCTGAAAGCCGCATTTCCTAAACTACTATGAACAATTTTGATCTTTAACCAACTTTTTCCTGTTATTTTTACTAGTTTCTTCTTTTCATATAACTTTTTCTGCTCTTTTACCTACATTTTTCATGGAAAATCTGATTATTTTCTCAATATTTTTATGTTATACTGCTATTTTTATATATATAGTGCGCTGAAACCCGCATTTCCTGAACTACTATGAAAGTTTTTGATCTTTTACCAACTTTTTCCTGTGATTTTTACTAGTTTCTTCTTTTCATATAACTTTTTCTGCTCTTTTACCTACTTTTTTCATGGAAAATCTGATTATTTTCTCAATATTTTTATATTATATTTATATACTGCGCTGAAACCCGCATTTCCTAAGCTACTATGAAAGTTTTTGATCTTTAACCAACTTTTTCCTGTGATTTTTACTAGTTTCTTCTTTTCATATAACCTTTTCTGCTCTTTTACCTTCTTTTTTCATGGAAAATCTGATTATTTTCTCAATATTTTTATATTATACTGCTATTTTTATGTGTATACTGCGCTGAAACCCGCATTTCCTAAACTACTATGAAAGTTTTTGATCTTTAACCAACTTTTTCCTGTGATTTTTACTAGTTTCTTCTTTTCATATAACTTTTTCTGCTCTTTTACCTACATTTTTCATGGAAAATCTGATTAATTTCTCAATATTTTTATATTATGCTGCTATTTTTATATATATACTGCGCTGAAACCCGCATTTCCTGAACTACTATGAAAGTTTTTGATCTTTAACCAACTTTCTCCTGTGATTTTTACTAGTTTCTTCCTTTCATATAACTTTTTCTGCTCTTTTACCTACATTTTTCATGGAAAATCTGATCATTTTCTCAATATTTTTATATTATATTTATATACTGCGCTGAAACCCGCATTTCCTAAACTACTATGAAAGTTTTTGATCTTTAACCAACTTTTTCCTGTGATTTCTACTAGTTTCTTCTTTTCATATTACTTTTCCTGCTCTTTTACCTAAATTTTTCATGGAAAATCTGATTATTTTCTCAATATTTTTATGTTATACTGCTTTTTTTATACATATAGTGCGCTGAAACCCGCATTTCCTGAACTACTATGAAAGTTTTTGATGTTTTACCAACTTTTTCCTGTGATTTTTACTAGTTTCTTCTTTTCATATAACTTTTTCTGCTCTTTTACCTACTTTTTATTCATGGAAAATCTGATTATTTTCTCAATATTTTTATATTATATTTATATACTGCGCTGAAACCCGCATTTCCTAAACTACTATGAAAAATTTTGATCTTTAACCAACTTTTTCCTGTTATTTTTACTAGTTTCTTCTTTTCATATAACTTTTTCTGCTCTTTTACCTACATTTTTCATGGAAAATCTGATTATTTTCTCAATATTTTTATATAATATATATATATACTGCGCTGAAACCCGCATTTCCTAAGCTACTATGAAAGTTTTTGATCTTTAACCAACTTTTTCCTGTGATTTTTACTAGTTTTTTCTTTTCATATAACTTTTTCTGTTCTTTTACCTACATTTTTCATGGAAAATCTGATTATTTTCTCAATATTTTTATGTTATACTGCTATTTTTATATATATAGTGCGCTGAAACCCGCATTTCCTGAACTACTATGAAAGTTTTTGATCTTTTACCAACTTTTTCCTGTGATTTTTACTAGTTCTTCTTTTCATATAACTTTTTCTGCTCTTTTACCTACTTTTTTCATGGAAAATCTGATTATTTTCTCAATATTTTTATATTATATTTATATACTGCGCTGAAACCCGCATTTCCTAAACTACTATGAAAGTTTTTGAGCTTTAACCAACTTTTTCCTGTGATTTTTACTAGTTTCTTCTTTTCATATAACTTTTTCTGCTCTTTTACCTACATTTTTCATGGAAAATCTGATTAATTTCTCAATATTCTTATATTATACTGCTATTTTTATATATATACTGGGCTGAAACCCGCATTTCCTAAACTACTATGAAAGTTTTTGATCTTTAACCAACTTTTTCCTGTGATTTTTACTAGTTTCTTCTTTTCATATAACTTTTTCTGCTCTTTTACCTACTTTTTTCATGGAAAATCTGATTATTTTCTCAATATTTTTATATTATGCTGCTACATTTATATATATACTGCGCTGAAACCCGCATTTCCTGAACTACTATGAAAGTTTTTGATCTTTAACCAACTTTTTCCTGTGATTTTTACTAGTTTCTTCTTTTCATATAACTTTTTCTGCTCTTTTACCTACATATTTCATGGAAAATCTGGTTATTTTCTCAATATTTTTATATTGCATATATATATACTGCGCGGAAACCCGCATTTCCTAAACTACTATGAAAGTTTTTGATCTTTAACCAACTTTTTCCTGTCATTTTTACTAGTTTCTTCTTTTCATATAACTTTTTCTGCTCTTTTACCTCCTTTTTTCATGGAAAATCTGATTATTTTCTCAATATTTTTATATTATACTGCTATTTTTATATATATACTGCGCTGAAACCCGCATTTCCTGAACTACTATGAAAGTTTTTGATCTTTAACCAACTTTTTCCTGTGATTTCTACTAGTATCTTCTTTTCATATAACTTTTTCTGCTCTTTTACCTCCTTATTTCATGGAAAATCTGATAATTTTCTCAATATTTTTATATTACATATATATATACTGCGCTGAAACCCGCATTTCCTAAACTACTATGAAAGTTTTTGATCTTTTACCAACTTTTTCCTGTGATTTTTACTAGTTTCTTCTTTTCATATAACTTTTTCTGCTCTTTTACCTCCTTTTTTCATGGAAAATCTGATTATTTTCGCAATATTTTTATATTATATTTATATACTGCGCTGAAACCCGCATTTCCTAAACTACTATGAAAGTTGTTGATCTTTAACCAACTTTTTCCTGTGATTCCTACTAGTTTCTTCTTTTCATATAACTTTTTCTGCTCTTTTACCTACTTTTTTCATGGAAAATCTGATTATTTTCTCAATATTTACTAGTTTCTTCTTTTCATATAACTTTTCTGCTCTTTTACCTGCTTTTTTCATGGAAAATCTGATAATTTTCTCAATATTTTTATATTATATTTATATACTGCGCTGAAACCCGCATTTCCTTAACTACTATGAAAGTTGTTGATCTTTAACCAACTTTTTCCTGTCATTTTTACTAGTTTCTTCTTTTCATATAGCTTTTTCTGCTCTTTTACCTATTTTTTTCATGGAAAATCTGATTATTTTCTCAATATTTTTATATTATATATATATACTGCGCTGAAACCCGCATTTCCTAAACTACTATGAAAGTTTTTGATCTTTAACCAACTTTTTCCTGTGATTTTTACTAGTTGCTTCTTTTCATATAACTTTTTCTGCTCTTTTACCTACATTTTTCATGGAAAATCTGATTATTTTCTCAATATTTTTATATTATACTGCTATTTTTATATTTATAATGCGCTGAAACCTGCATTTCCTAAACTACTATGAAAGTTTTTGATCTTCAACCAACTTTTTCCTGTGATTTTTACTAGTTTCTTCTTTTCATATAACTCTTTCGCTCTTTTACCTACATTTTTCATGGAAAATCTGATTATTTTCTCAATATTTTATGTTATATTTATATACTGCGCTGAAACCCGCATTTCCTAAACTACTATGAAAGTTTTTGATCTTTAACCAACTTTTTGCTGTGATTTTGACTAGTTTCTTCTTTTCATATAACTTTTTCTGCTCTTTTACCTACTTTTTTCATGGCAAATCTGATTATTTTCTCAATATTTTTATATTATATTTATATACTGCGCTGAAACCCGCATTTCCTAAACTACTATGAAAGTTTTTGATCTTTAACCAACTTTTTCCTGTGATTTTTACTAGTTTCTTCTTTTCATATAACTTTTTCTGCTCTTTTACCTACTTTTTTCATGGAAAATCTGATTATTTTCTCAATATTTTTATATTATGTTGCTATTTTTATATATATACTGCGCTGAAACCCGCATTTCCTAAACTACTATGAAAGTTTTTGATCTTTAACCAACTTTTTCCTGTGATTTTTACTAGTTTCTTCTTTTCATATAACTTTTTCTGCTCTTTTACCTACTTTTTTCATGGAAAATCAGATTATTTTCTCAATATTTTTATATTATACTGCTATTTTTATGTATATACTGCGCTGAAACCCGCATTTCCTAAACTACTATGAAAGTTTTTGATCTTTAACCAACTTTTTCCTGTCATTTTTACTAGTTTCTTCTTTTCATATAACTTTTTCTGCTCTTTCACCTACATATTTCATCTAAAATCTGATTATTTTCTCAATATTTTTATATTATATTTATATACTGCGCTGAAACCCGCATTTCCTAAACTACTATGAAAGTTTTTGATCTTTAACCAACTTTTTCCTGTGATTTTTACTAGTTTCTTCTTTTCATATAACTTTTTCTGCTCTTTTACCTACTTTTTTCATGGAAAATCTGATTATTTTCTCAATATTTTTATATTATATTTATATACTGCGCTGAAACCCGCATTTGCTAAACTACTATGAAAGTTTTTGATCTTAAACCAACTTTTTCCTGTCATTTTTACTAGTTTCTTCTTTTCATATAACTTTTTCTGCTCTTTCACCTACATATTTCATCTAAAATCTGATTATTTTCTCAATATTTTTATATTATATTTATATACTGCGCTGAAACCCGCATTTCCTAAACTACTATGAAAGTTTTTGATCTTTATCCCACTTTTTCCTGTGATTTTTACTAGTTTCTTCTTTTCATATAACTTTTTCTGCTCTTTTACCTACTTTTTTCATGGAAAATCTGATTATTTTCTCAATATTTTTATATTATATTTATATACTTACTTACTTATCAGGCAGACGAACCATGAAGGGTCTGAGCCTGAGCAATTGCTGCCTTCCATCGGTGACGGTCCTGGGCACGCTGCTTCCAGTCATCAAGGCCAAGCTGTCATGCATCCGCGATGACTTGGTCTTTGTACCGGAGGTGCGGTCTTCCTCTCCTTCTCGTACCAGGAGGCTCGGATTCGAAGACCCTCTTTGCTGGAGCGTTGTTGTCCATTCGCTCGATGTGGCCGAGCCAGTGTAGTCGACGGATTTTTGCCTTCCGGACTACATCCACATCCTTGTATAGCTCGTAGAGTTCGCGGTTGTGTCTTCTCGTCCATTCGCCTTCCTCGCAGACGGGACCATATATCCGACGTAGAATTTTTCTTTCGAAGGCACCAAGAATCAGCTCTGCAGCCTTACTTAATGTCCAGCTTTCGGCTCCATAAAGTAGGACTGGCAGGATAAGGGTTTTGTAGAGCATGACTTTGGTCCTTCGAGTCAGGAGTTTCGAGCCCAGTTGTTTTGACAGACCGAAGTAGCATCGGTTGCAAGGGCGATTCTACGTCGGATCTCCACTACGATGTCATTCGTGGAGCTTACATTTTACCGAGGTAGACAAACTCCTTTACTACCTCGAAATTGTAGCTGTCGATTGTAACGTTTTGGCCTAGGTGGTGTGCGGCGGATCGTTGTTTGCTCGACAGCATATATTTTATTTTGTCCTCGTTGACCTTAAGACCAGCTCGTTTCGCCTGTTCCTCAATTGCGTGAAAGCTTCCACGATGGCACGTTGGGACGCGCGACAATGTCGATGTCATCCGCGTATCCCAACAGCTGGACTGACTTGTAGAAGATAGTGCCTTCCGTGTTGACTTTTGCCCGCCGCACTATCTTCTCCAGTACCAGATTGAAGAAATCACACGACAGCGCATCTCCTTGCCGAAATCCGGTGCAGGTTTCGAACGGTTCATAGGTTTTTGAACCGAACTGCACGGTGCATCGCGTATGTGTTAGTGTGGTGCGACACAACCGGATCAGTTTTCCCGGGATCCCGAATTCAGCCATCGCTTCGAATAGCTCCTTGCGATGAATGCTGTCGTATGCGGCTTTAAAATCGATGAAAAGATGGTGAGTATCGATTTGAAACTCGCTGGTCTTCTCCAGGATCTGCCTTAGTGTGAAGATTTGGGCTGTAGTCGATTTGCCGGGCCGGAAGCCGCACTAGTACGTGCCGATTAGTGCGGTGCAAAACGGCTTTAGACGTTCACACAGTACGCTGGATAGGATCTTGTAGGCGACATTGAGCAGGGATATACCTCTGTAGTTCTTGCAGGAGGTAGAATCGCCTTTTTTGTGGATGGGGCATATGGAGCTGATATTCCAGTCGTCGGGCATGCTTTCATCTTCCCAAATTCGGCAAATGATTTGGTGCGCGCTCCCTACCATTACATTGCCCCCAGCTTTGAAAAGCTCCGATGGTAAGCCATCTGAGCCTGCGGCTTTGTTGTTCTTCAGCCTTTTAATGGCTGTACCGACTTTTTCAAAGCTAGGTGGGAGGACTTCTTCGTCGACTGGAGTTGGGATTTCCTGGTTCCCTATCACTCTCTCTTGGTCAGGCCAGCTAAGCAGCTGTTGGAAGTGCTGCTTAAACACATCCACTATTCCCTGGGGGTCCGGAACTAGGTTACCCTCGCAATTTCGAAGAGCCTGGGTGCCTTTCCTAAAGCCTGTGGCCAGGCTTTTGGCTTTTTTGTAAAAGGCCCGTATTTTTTGCTTGTCCCTAGACTCTTCGATATCCTTGAGCTGGGATGTTGCTAGAGACGTTTTCTTCAGGCGTAGAAGCTTTTTCTCCTCCCGTCTTCTAGCCCGGTACTCCTCTTGCGCTGCTCTTGTTTTCCGTTGCAGCGCTTTTTGGTATGCCTCGTCGGTTGCACGTTTTTTTCTGCTCACACTCGCCATCATACCACGGTTTCTTGTCGGGGGTGGTAGGTAGCCCAATGTAGTTTCCGCTACCTCTTTGATGGCCGAGCGGCAATGCAACCACATCTCGTTGGCACCTGACGTAGGCATACCGGAGAGTCTCTCACTTAATTGCTCTTCGTAGGCTCTGGCAATCTCCGGTGTGCTTAGGCGTCCAATGTCAAAAGTTTTCTTTGACGGCTGGTGCAGCTTTCTGACATTGGACAGTGGAGCTCTGAATCTTGCTGCAACAAGAAAGTGGTCAGAGTCGACGTTTGCCCCCCTGCGGTTCGACCATCCGGGGATCGCCAGGTTGCTGTGTGGATTTTTTTGCGAGGGAACCTTGTGCTACTTATGACCATATTACGTGCTGTCGCAAAGTCTGTGAGTCGGAAGCCGTTGTCTGTTGTCGTGTCGTGGAGGCTGTGCTTTCCGATCACTCCGCCAAAGATGTTTTCCTTACCGATTTTAGCATTGAAGTCTCCGAGTACGATTTTGACATCGTACTCCGGACAGGCTCCGTAGGCACCGTCCAAGAGGTCGTAAAAATCCTCTTTGACAGAGTCTTCAGCTTCGTCGGTAGGGGCGTGTGCACATATGAGGCTGATGTTGTAGAATCTGCCTTGGATGCGGATCACAGCCAGGCGATCGCTTATCGGTTTGAAGTCGATGACCTTCGACCTTAGCCGCTTTCCCACGACGAATCCGCATCCAAATATGTGCAACCTTTTATGACAGCTGTAATATATGTCGCACTCTTTCTTTTTCATAATTCCGTGTCCTATCCTTCCTGGAGCGCAGTAATATCCGCTTTATACTGCGTGAGGATATTTTCCAGTTTTTGTGCGGCCCCCGGAGTGTAGAGTGTTCTTACATTCCAGGAGCACACTCGCAAATCGTAGTCTTTTTCGCGCCCGTGTCGTCGTTGGGGTTCCGTCCGTTCCTCCGAGGCTGCTTGCTCTTCCGTAACAGTTATTTTTTTTTGTGGGTGGGTTTTTAGCCCTCCGCACAACCGCTGGGGAAACGCTGCATGCATTGTTTCACCTCACAACGGGTGTTGTGAAAGCTATCCAGGGGGCGCCGCTTGGAGGCTGCATGTCAACTTGATCTATGCATCGACAAGGATCGTTGCTGGCATCCCGCCAAGTTGAGAGCGATCAGCAACTTTGCCCTGTGAGCATAGACCCTGCCCTCCTATTATATTTATATACTGCGCTGAAACCCGCATTTCCTTAACTACTATGAAAGTTTTTGATCTTTAATCAACTTTTTCCTGTGATTTTTACTAGTTTTTTCTTTTCATATAACTTTTTCTGCTCTTTTACCTACATATTTCATGGAAAATCTGATTATTTTCTCAATATTTTTATATTATACAGCTATTTTTATATATATACTGCGCTGAAACCCGCATTTCCTAAACTACTATGAAAGTTTTTGATCTTTAACCCAACTTTTTTCCTGTGATTTTTACTAGTTTCTTCATTTCATATAACTTTTTCTGCTCTTTTACCTACATTTTTCATGGAAAATCTGATTATTTTCTCAATATTTTTATATTATACTGCTATTTTTATATATATACTGCGCTGAAACCCGCATTTCCTAAACTACTATGAAAGTTTTTGATCTTTCACCAACTTTTTCCTGTGATTTTTACTAGTTTCTTCTTTTCATATAACTTTTTCTGCTCTTTTACCTACTTTTTTCATGGAAAATCTGATTATTTTCTCAATATTTTTATATTATATTTATATACTGCGCAGAAACCCGCATTTCCTAAGCTACTATGAAAGTTTTTGATCTTTAACCAACCCTTTCCTGTCATTTTTACTAGTTTCTTCTTTTCATATAACTTTTTCTGCTCTTTTACCTACTTTTTTCATGGAAAATCTGATTATTTTCTCAATATTTTTATATTATACTGCTATTTTTATGTATATACTGCGCTGAAACCCGCATTTCCTGAACTACTATGAAAGTTTTTGATCTTTAACCAACTTTTTCCTGTGATTTTTACTAGTTTCTTCTTTTCATATAACTTTTTCTGCTCTTTTACCTACATTTTTCATGGAAAATCTGATTATTTTCTCAATATTTTTATATTATACTGCTATTTTTATGTATATACTGCGATGAAACCCGCATTTCCTAAACTACTATGAAAGTTTTTGATCTTTCACCAACTTTTTCCTGTGATTTTTACTAGTTTCTTCTTTTCATATAACTTTCTCTGCTCTTTTACCTACTTTTTTCATGGAAAATCTGATTATTTTCTCAATATTTTTATATTATATTTATATACTGTGCTGAAACCCGCATTTCCTAAACTACTATAAAAGTTTTTGATCTTTAACCAACCTTTTCCTATCATTTTTACTAGTTTCTTCTTTTCATATAACTTATTCTGCTCTTTTACCTACTTTTTTCATGGAAAATCTGATTATTTTCTCAATATTTTTATAGTATAACTGCTATTTTTATATATATACTGCGATGAAACCCGCATTTCCTAAACTACTACTGAAAGTTTTTGATCTTTAACCAACCTTTTTCCTGTGATTTTTACTAGTTTCTTCTTTTCATATAACTTTCTCTGCTCTTTTACCTACTTTTTTCATGGAAAATCTGATTATTTTCTCAATATTGTTATATTATACTGCTATTTTTATGTATATACTGCGCTGAAACCCGCATTTCCTGAACTACTATGAAAGTTTTCGATCTTTAACCAACTTTTTCCTGTCATTTTTACTAGTTTCTTCTTTTCATATAACTTTTTCTGCTCTTTTACCTACATTTTTCATGGAAAATCTGATTATTTTCTCAATATGTTTATATTATACTGCTATTTTTATATATATACTGCGATGAAACCCGCATTTCTTAAACTACTATGAAAGTTTTTGATCTTTAACCAACTTTTTCCTGTGATTTTTACTAGTTTCTTCTTTTCATATAACTCATTCTGCTCTTTTACCTACTTTTTTCATGGAAAATCTGATTATTTTCTCAATATTTTTATATTATACTGCTATTTTTATGTATATACTGCGCTGAAACCCGCATTTCCTGAACTACTATGAAAGTTTTTAATCTTTAACCAACTTTTTCCTGTGATTTTTACTAGTTTCTTCTTTTCATATAACTTTTTCTGCTCTTTTACCTATTTTTTTCATTCAAAATCTGATTATTTTCTCAATATTTTTATATTATATTTATATACTGCGCTGAAACCCGCATTTCCTAAACTGCTATGAAAGTTTTTGATCTTTAACCAACTTTTTCCTGTGATTTTTACTAGTTTCTTCTTTTCATAAGAATAACTTTTTCTGCTCTTTTACCTACTTTTTTCATGGAAAATCTGATTATTTTCTCAATATTTTTATATTACATATATATATATACTGCGCTGAAACCCGCATTTCCCAAACTACTATGAAAGGTTTTGATCTTTAACCAACTTTTTCCTGTGATTTTTACTAGTTTCTTCTTTTCATATAACTTTTTCTGCTCTTTTACCTACATTTTTCATGGAAAATCTGATAATTTTCTCAATATTTTTATATTATATTTATATACTGCGCTAAAACCCGCATTTCCTAAACTACTATGAAAGTTGTTGATCTTTAACCAACTTTTTCCTGTGATTTTTACTAGTTTCTTCTTTTCATATAACTTTTTCTGCTCTTTTACCTTTATTTTTCGTGGAAAATCTGATTATTTTCTCAATATTTTTATATTATACTGCTTTTTACTTTTTACTTTTTATATCTATACTGCGATGAAACCCGCATTTCCTAAACTACTATGAAAGTTTTTGATCTTTAACCAACTTTTTCCTGTGATTTTTACTAGGTTCTTCGTTTCATATAACTTTTTCTGCTCTTTTACCTCCTTTTTTCATGGAAAATCTGATCATTTTCTCAATATTTTTATATTACATATATATATACTGCGCTGAAACCCGCATTTCCTAAACTACTATGAAAGTTTTTGATCTTTAACCAACTTTTTCCTGTGATTTTTACTAGTTTCTTCTTTTCATATAACTTTTTCTGCTCTTTTACCTCCTTTTTTTCATGGAAAATCTGATTATTTTCTCAATATTTTATATTATGCTGCTATTTTTTATGTATATACTGCGCTGAAACCCGCATTTCCTAAACTACTATGAAAGTTGTTGATCTTTAACCAACTTTTTCCTGTGATTTTTACTAGTTTCTTCTTTTCATATAACTTTTTCTGCTCTTTTACCTACTTTTTTCATGGAAAATCTGATTAATTTCTCAATATTTTTATATTATACTGCTATTTTTGTATATATACTGCGCTGAAACCCGCATTTCCCCAAACTACTATGAAAGTTTTTGATCCTTTAACCCAACTTTTTCCTGTGATTTTTACTAGTTTCTTCTTTTCATATAACTATTTCTGCTCTTTTACCTACATTTTTCATGGAAAATCTGATTATTTTCTCAATATTTTTATATTATGCTGCTATTTTTATGTATATAATGCGCCGAAACCCGCATTTCCTAAACTAGTTGTTAAAGTTGTTGATCTTTAACCAACTTTTTTCTGTGATTTTTACTAGTTTCTTCTTTTCATATAACTTTTTCTGCTCTTTTACCTACTTTTTTCATGGAAAATCTGATTATTTTCTCAATATTTTTATGTTACATATATATATACTGCGCTGAAACCCGCATTTCCTAAACTACTATGAAAGTTTTTGATCTTTAACCAACTTTTTCCTGTGATTTTTACTAGTTTCTTCTTTTCATATAACTTTTTCTGCTCTTTTACCTCCTTTTTTCATGGAAAATCTGATTATTTTCTCAATATTTTTATATTATGCTGCTATTTTTATGTATATACTGCGCTGAAACCCGCATTTCCTAAACTACTATGAAAGTTGTTGATCTTTAACCAACTTTTTCCTGTGATTTTTACTAGTTTCTTCTTTTCATATAACTTTTTCTGCTCTTTTACCTACTTTTTTCATGGAAAATCTGATTAATTTCTCAATATTTTTATATTATACTGCTATTTTTGTATA
The DNA here is from genome assembly GCA_916610145.1 of Eristalis arbustorum. Taxonomy (NCBI): domain Eukaryota; kingdom Metazoa; phylum Arthropoda; class Insecta; order Diptera; family Syrphidae; genus Eristalis; species Eristalis arbustorum. The sequence goes on from CAKAIZ010000468.1 coordinate 55,895, forward strand.
TATACTGCGCTGAAACCCGCATTTCCCAAACTACTATGAAAGTTTTTGATCTTTAACCAACTTTTTCCTGTGATTTTTACTAGTTTCTTCTTTTCATATAACTATTTCTGCTCTTTTACCTACATTTTTCATGGAAAATCTGATTATTTTCTCAATATTTTTATATTATGCTGCTATTTTTATGTATATAATGCGCCGAAACCCGCATTTCCTAAACTAGTTGTTAAAGTTGTTGATCTTTAACCAACTTTTTTCTGTGATTTTTACTAGTTTCTTCTTTTCATATAACTTTTTCTGCTCTTTTACCTACTTTTTTCATGGAAAATCTGATTATTTTCTCAATATTTTTATTTTATACATATATATATATATACTGCGCTTTCTTCTTTTCATATAACTTTTTCTGCTCTTTTACCTACTTTTTTCATGAAAAATCTGATTATTTTCTCAATATTTTTATATTATATTTATATACTGCGCTGAAACCCGCATTTCCTAAACTATTATGAAAGTTGTTGATCTTTAACCAACTTTTTCCTGTGATTTTTACTAGTTTCTTCTTTTCATATAACTTTTTCTGCTCTTTTACCTACATTTTTCATGGAAATTCTGATTATTTTCTCAATATTTTTATATTATACTGCTATTTTTATATCTATACTGCGATGAAACCCGCATTTCCTAAACTACTATGAAAGTTTTTGATCTTTAACCAACTTTTTCCTGTGATTTTTACTAGGTTCTTCGTTTCATATAACTTTTTCTGCTCTTTTACCTCCTTTTTTCATGGAAAATCTGATAATTTTCTCAATATTTTTATATTACATATATATATACTGCGCTGAAACCCGCATTTCCTAAACTACTATGAAAGTTTTTGATCTTTAACCAACTTTTTCATTTTTACAAGTTTCTTCTTTTCATATAACTTTTTCTGTTTTTTTACCACCTTTTTTCATGAAAAATCTGATTATTTTCTCAATATTTTTATATTATACTGCTATTTTTATATATATACTGCGCTGAAACCCGCATTTCCTAAACTACTATGAAAGTTTTTGATCTTTAACCAACTTTTTCCTGTGATTTTTACTAGTTTCTTCTTTTCATATAACTTTTTCTGCTCTTTTACCTACTTTTTTCATGGAAAATCTGAAAATTTTCTCAATATCTTTATATTACATATATATATACTGCGCTGAAACCCGCATTTCCTAAACTACTATGAAAGTTTTTGATCTTTAACCAACTTTTTCCTGTGATTTTTACTAGTTTCTTCTTTTCATATAACTCATTCTGCTCTTTTACCTCCTTTTTTCATGGAAAATCTGATTATTTTCTCAAAATTTTTATATTATGCTGCTATTTTTATGTATATACTGCGCTGAAACCCGCATTTCCTAAACTACTATGAAAGTTGTTGATCTTTAACCAACTTTTTCCAGTGATTTTTACTAGTTTCTTCTTTTCATATAACTTTTTCTGCTCTTTTACCTACTTTTTTCATGGAAAATCTGATTAATTTCTCAATATTTTTATATTATACTGCTATTTTTGTATATATACTGCGCTGAAACCCGCATTTTCTAAACTACTATGAAAGTTTTTGATCTTTAACCAACTTTTTCCTGTGATTTTTACTAGTTTCTTCTTTTCAACTTTTTCTGCTCTTTTACCTCCTTTTTTTCATGGAAAATCTGATAATTTTCTCAATATCTTTATATTACATATATATATACTGCGCTGAAACACGCATTTCCTAAACTACTATGAAAGTTGTTGATCTTTAACCAACTTTTTCCTGTGATTTTTACTAGTTTCTTCTTTTCATATAACTTTTTCTGCTCTTTTACCTCCTTTTTTCATGGAAAATCTGATTATTTTCTCAATATTTTTATATTATGCTGCTATTTTTATGTATATACTGCGCCGAAACCCGCATTTCCTAAACTACTATGAAAGTTGTTGATCTTTAACCAACTTTTTCCTGTGATTTTTACTAGTTTCTTCTTTTCATATAACTTTTTCTGCTCTTTTACCTACTTTTTTCATGGAAAATTTGATTATTTTCTCAATATTTTTATATTATGCTGCTATTTTTATGTATATACTGCGCTGAAACCCGCATTTCCTAAACTACTATGAAAGTTGTTGATCTTTAACCAACTTTTTCCTGTGATTTTTACTAGTTTCTTCTTTTCATATAACTTTTTCTGCTCTTTTACCTACTTTTTTCATGGAAAATCTGATTAATTTCTCAATATTTTTATATTATACTGCTATTTTTGTATATATACTGCGCTGAAACCCGCATTTTCTAAACTACTATGAAAGTTTTTGATCTTTAACCAACTTTTTCCTGTGATTTTTACTAGTTTCTTCTTTTCAACTTTTTCTGCTCTTTTACCTCTTTTTTTCATGGAAAATCTGATAATTTTCTCAATATCTTTATATTACATATATATATACTGCGCTGAAACCCGCATTTCCTAAACTACTATGAAAGTTTTTGATCTTTAACCAACTTTTTCCTGTGATTTTTACTAGTTTCTTCTTTTCATATAACTTTTTCTGCTCTTTTACCTCCTTTTTTCATGGAAAATCTGATTATTTTCTCAATATTTTTATATAATGCTGCTATTTTTATGTATATACTGCGCTGAAACCCGCATTTCCTAAACTACTATGAAAGTTGTTGATCTTTAACCAACTTTTTCCTGTGATTTTTACTAGTTTCTTCTATTCATATAACTTTTTCTGCTCTTTTAAATACTTTTTTCATGGAAAATCTGATTAATTTCTCAATATTTTTATATTATACTGCTATTTTTGTATATATACTGCGCTAAAACCCGCATTTCCCGAACTACTATGAAAGTTTTTGATCTTTAACCAACTCTTTCCTGTGATTTTTACTAGTTTCTTCTTTTCATATAACTATTTCTGCTCTTTTACCTACATTTTTCATGGAAAATCTGATTATTTTCTCAATATCTTTATATTATGCTGCTATTTTTATGTATATACTGCGCCGAAACCCGCATTTCCTAAACTACCATGAAAGTTGTTGATCTTTAACCAACTTTTTCCTGTGATTTTTACTAGTTTCTTCTTTTCATATAACTTTTTTTGCTCTTTTACCTACTTTTTTCATGGAAAATCTGATTATTTTCTCAATATTTTTATATTACATATATATATACTGCGCTGAAACCCGCATTTCCTAAACTACTATGAAAGTTTTTGATCTTTAACCAACTTTTTCCTGTGAATTTTACTAGTTTCTTCTTTTCATATAACTTTTTCTGCTCTTTTACCTACTTTTTTCATGGAAAATCTGATTATTTTCTCAATATTTTTATATTATACTGCTATTTTTATGTATATACTGCGCTGAAACCCACATTTCCCAAACTACTATGAAAGTTTTTGATCTTTAACCAACTTTTTCCTGTGATTTTTACTAGTTTCTTCTTTTCATATAACTTTTTCTGCTCTTTTACCTCCTTTTTTCATGGAAAATCTGATTATTTTCTCAATATTTTTATATTATGCTGCTATTTTTATGTATATACTGCGCTGAAACCCGCATTTCCTAAACTACTATGAAAGTTTTTGATCTTTAACCAACTTTTTCCTGTGATTTTTACTAGTTTCTTCTTTTCATATAACTTTTTCTGCTCTTTTACCTACATTTTTCATGGAAAGTCTGATTATTTTCTCAATATTTTTATATTATATATATATACTGCGCTGAAACCCGCATTTCCTTAACTACTATGAAAGTTGTTGATCTTTAACCAACTTTTTCCTGTCATTTTTACTAGTTTCTTCTTTTCATATAACTTTTTCTGCTCTTTTACCTCCTTTTTTCATGGAAAATCTGATTATTTTCTCAATATTTTTATATTACATATATGTATACTGCGCTGAAACCCGCATTTCCTAAACTACTATGAAAGTTTTTGATCTTTAACCAACTTTTTTCCTGTGATTTTTACTAGTTTCTTCTTTTCATATAAATTTTTCTGCTTTTTTACCTACTTTTTTCATGTAAAATCTGATTATTTTCTCAATATTTTTATATTATACTGCTATTTTTATGTATATACTGCGCTGAAACCCGCATTTCCTAAACTACTATGAAAGATTTTGATCTTTAACCAACTTTTTCCTGTGATTTTTACTAGTTTCTTCTTTTCATATAACTTTTTCTGCTCTTTTACCTACATTTTTCATGGAAAATCTAATTAATTTCTCAATACTTTTATATTATGCTGCTATTTTTATATATACACACTGAACTAACTTTTTCTGCTCTTTTACCTACATTTTTCATGGAAAATCTGATAATTTTCTCAATATTTTTATATTATATTTATATACTGCGCTGAAACCCGCATTTCCTAAACTACTATGAAAGTTTTTGATCTTTAACCAACTTTTTCCTGTGATTTCTACTAGTTTCTTCTTTTCATATTACTTTTCCTGCTCTTTTACCTACATTTTTCATGGAAAATCTGATTATTTTCTCAATATTTTTATGTTATTCTGCTATTTTTATATATATAGTGCGCTGAAACCCGCATTTCCTGAACTACTATGAAAGTTTTTGATCTTTAACCAACTTTTTTCCTGTGATTTTTACTAGTTTCTTCTTTTCATATAACTTTTTCTGCTCTTTTACCTACATATTTCATGGAAAATCTGATTATTTTCTCAATATTTTTTATATTATATTTATATACTGCCCTGAAAACCCGCATTTCCTAAACTACTATGAAAGTTTTTGATCTTTAACCAACTTTTTCCTGTGATTTTTACTAGTTTCTTTCTTTTCATATAACTTTTTCTGCTCTCTTTACCTACTTTTTTCATGGGAAAATCTGATTATTTTTCTCAATATTTTTATATTATGCTGCTATTTTTATATATATACTGCGCTGAAACCCCGGCATTTCCTAAAACTACTATGAAAGTTTTTGATCTTTAACCAACTTTTTTCCTGTGATTTTTACTAGTTTCTCTTTTTCATATAACTTTTTCTGCTCTTTTACCTACATATTTCATGGAAAATCTGATAATTTCTCAATATTGTTATATTATATATATATGCGCTAAAACCCGCATTTCCTGAACTACTATGAAAGTTGTTGATCTTTTAACCAACTTTTTCCTGTGATTTTTACTAGTTTCTTCTTTTCATATAACTTTTTCTGCTCTTTTACCTACATATTTCATGGAAAATCTGGTTATTTGTCTCAATATGTTTTATATTACATATATATATACTGCGCTGAAACCCGCATTTCCTAAACTACTATGAAAGTTGTTGATCTTTAACCAACTTTTTCCTGTCATTTTCACTAGTTTCTTCTTTTCATATAACTTTTTCTGCTTTTTTATCTCCTTTTTTCATGGAAAATCTGATTATTTTCTCAATATTTTTATATTATACTGCTATTTTTATATATATACTGCGCTGAAACCCGCATTTCCTAAACTACTATGAAAGTTTTTGATCTTTAACCAACTTTTTCCTGTGTTTTTTTACTAGTTTCTTCTTTTCATATAACTTTTTCTGCTCTTTTACCTACTTTTTTCATAGAAAATCTGGTAATTTTCTCAATATTTTTTCATTATATTTATATACTGCGCTGAAACCCGCATTTCCTAAACTACTATGAAAGTTGTTGATCTTTAACCAACTTTTTCCTGTGATTTTTACTAGTTTTCTTCTTTCATATAACTTTTTCTGCTCTTTTACCTAATTTTTTCATGAAAAATCTGATTATTTTCTCAATATTTTTTATATTACATATATATATACTGCGCTGAAACCGCATTTCCTAAACTACTATGAAAGTTTTTGATCTTTAACCAACTTTTTCCTGTGATTTTTTACTAGTTTCTTCTTTTCATATAACTTTTTCTGCTCTTTTACCTACATTTTTCATGGAAAATCTGATTATTTTTCTCAATATTTTTATATACCGATATATATACTGCGCTGAAACCCGCATTTCCTTAACTACTATGAAAGTTTTTGATCTTTAACCAACTTTTTCCTGTGATTTTTTACTAGTTTCTTCTTTTCATATAACTTTTTCTGCTCTTTTACCTACCTTTTACCTACTGCTATTTTCATGTATATACTTGCGCTGAAACCCGCATTTCCTAAACTACTATGAAAGTTTTTGATCTTTAACCAACTTTTTCCTGTCATTTTTACTAGT
>CAKAIZ010000469.1:0-28048 GCA_916610145.1 Eristalis arbustorum
CGCTAAAACCCGCAAACTACTATGAAAGTTTTTGATCTTTAACCAACTTTTTCCTGTGATTTTTACTAGTTTCTTCTTTTCATATAACTTTTTCTGCTCTTTTACCTACATTTTTCATGGAAAATCTGATTATTTTCTGAATATTTTTATATTATACTGCTATTTTTATAAATATACTGCGCTGAAACCCGCATTTCCTAAACTACTATGAAAGTTTTTGATCTTTAACCAACTTTTTCCTGTGATTTTTACTAGTTTCTTCTTTTCATATAACTTTTTCTGCTCTTTTACCTACATTTTTCATGGAAAATCTGATTATTTTCTTAATATTTTTATATTATATATATATATATACTGCGCTGAAACCCGCATTTCCTAAACTACTATGAAAGTTTTTGATCTTTAACCAACTTTTTCCTGTAATTTTTACTGGTTTCTTCTTTTCATATAACTTTTTCTGCTCTTTTACCTACATTTTTCATGGAAAATCTGATTATTTTCTCAATATTTTTATATTATATATATATATATACTGCGCTGAAACCCGCATTTCCTAAACTACTATGAAAGTTTTTGATCTTTAACCAACTTTTTCCTGTGATTTTTACTAGTTTCTTCTTTTCATATAACTTTTTCTGCTCTTTTACCTACATTTTTCATGGAAAATCTGATTATTTTCTCAATATTTTTATATTATACTGCTATATATATATATATATACTGCGCTGAAACCCGCATTTCCTAAACTACTATGAAAGTTTTTGATCTTTAACCAACTTTTTCCTGTGATTTTTACTAGTTTCTTCTTTCATACTTTTTCTGCTCTTTTACCTACATTTTTCATGGAAAATCTGATTATTTTCTCAATATTTTTATATTATATATATATATACTGCGCTGAAACCCGCATTTCCTAAACTACTATGAAAGTTTTTGATCTTTAACCAACTTTTTCCTGTGATTTTTACTAGTTTCTTCTTTTCATATAACTTTTTCTGCTCTTTTACCTACTTTTTTCATGGAAAATCTGATTATTTTCTCAATATTTTTATATTATACTGCTATATATATATATATACTGCGCTGAAACCCGCATTTCCTAAACTACTATAAAAGTTTTTGATCTTTAACCAACTTCTTCCTGTGATTTTTACTAGTTTCTTCTTTTCATATAACTTTTTCTGCTCTTTTACCTACATTTTTCATGGAAAATCTGATTATTTTCTCAATATTTTTATATTATATATATATACTGCGCTGAAACCCGCATTTCCTAAACTACTATGAAAGTTTTTGATCTTTCACCAACTTTTTCCTGTGATTTTTACTAGTTTCTTCTTTTCATATAACTTTTTCTGCTCTTTTACCTACTTTTTTCACGGAAAATCTGATTATTTTCTCAATATTTTTATATTATATATATATACTGCGCTGAAACCCGCATTTCCTAAACTACTATGAAAGTTTTTGATCTTTAACCAGTTTTTTCCTGTGATTTTTACTAGTTTCTTCTTTTCATATAACTTTTTCTGCTCATTTACCTACTTTTTTCATGGAAAATCTGATTATTTTCTCAATATTTTTATATTATATATATATATATATATACTGCGCTGAAACCCGTATTTCCTAAACTACTATGAAAGTTTTTGATCTTTAACCGACTTTTTCCTGTGATTTTTACTAGTTTCTTCTTTTCATATAACTTTTTCTGCTCTTTTACCTACTTTTTTCATGGAAAATCGGATTATTTTCTCAATATTTTTATATTATATATATATACTGCGCTGAAACCCGCATTTCCTAAGCTACTATGAAAGTTTTTGATCTTTAACCAACTTTTTCCTGTGATTTTTACTAGTTTCTTCTTTTCATATAACTTTTTCTGCTCTTTTACCTACTTTTTTCATGGAAAATCTGATTATTTTCTCAATATTTTTATATTATACTGCTATTTGTATATATATACTGCGCTGAAACCCGCATTTCCTAAACTACTATGAAAGTTTTTGATCTTTAACCAACTTTTTCCTGTGGTTTTTACTAGTTTCTTCTTTTCATATAACTTTTTCTGCTCTTTTACCTACATTTTTCATGGAAAATCTGATTATTTTCTCAATATTTTTATATTATATATATGTATACTGCGCTGAAACCCGCATTTCCTAAACTACTATGAAAGTTTTTGATCTTTAACCAACTTTTTCCTGTGATTTTTACTAGTTTCTTCTTTTCATATAACTTTTTCTGCTCTTTTACCTACATTTTTCATGGAAAATCTGATTATTTTCTCAATATTTTTATATTATATATATATATATACTGCGCTGAAACCCGCATTTCCTAAACAACTATGAAAGTTTTTGATCTTTAACCGACTTTTTCCTGTGATTTTTACTAGTTTCTTCTTTTCATATAACTTTTTCTGCTCTTTTACCTACATTTTTCATGGAAAATCTGATTATTTTCTCAATATTTTTATATTATATATATATATACTGCGCTGAAACCCGCATTTACTAAACTACTATGAAAGTTTTTGCTCTTTAACCAACTTTTTCCTATGATTTTTACTAGTTTCTTCTTTTCATATAATTTTTTCGGCTCTTTTACCTACATTTTTCATGTAAAATCTGATTATTTTCTCAATATTTTTACATTATACTGCTATTTTTATATATATACTGCGCTGAAACTCGCATTTCCTAAACTACTATGAAAGTTTTTGATCTTTAACCAACTTTTTCCTGTGATTTTTACTAGTTTCTTCTTTTCATATAACTTTTTCTGCTCTTTTACCTACATTTTTCATGGAAAATCTGATTATTTTCTCAATATTTTTATATTATATATATATATATACTGCGCTGAAACCCGCATTTCCTAAACTACTATGAACGTTTTTGATCTTTAACCAACTTTTTCCTGTGATTTTTACTAGTTTCTTCTTTTCATATAACTTTTACTGCTCTTTTACTTACATTTTTCATGGAAAATCTGATTATTTTCTCAATATTTTTATATTATATATATATACTGCGCTGAAACCTGCATTTCCTAAGCTAATATGAAAGTTTTTGATCTTTAACCAACTTTTTCCTGTGATTTTTACTAGTTTCTTCTTTTCATATAACTTTTTCTGCTCTTTTACCTCATTTTTTCATGGAAACTGTGATTATTTTCTCAATATTTTTATAATATATATATATATATACTGCGCTGAAACCCGCGTTTCCTAAGCTACTATGAAAGTTTTTGATCTTTAACCAACTTTTTTCCTGTAATTTTTACTAGTTTCTTCTTTTCATATAACTTTCTACTCTTTTACCTACATTTTTCATGGAAAATCTGATTATTTTCTCAATATTTTTATATTATATATATATATACTGCGCTGAAACCCGCATTTCCTAAACTACTATGAAAGTTTTTGATCTTTAACCAACTTTTTCCTGTGATTTTTACTAGTTTCTTCTTTTCATATAACTTTTTCTGCTCTTTTACCTACATTTTTCATGGAAAATCTGATTATTTTCTCAATATTTTTATATTATGTATATATATACTGCGCTGAAACCCGCATTTCCTAAACTACTATGAAAGTTTTTGATCTTTAACCAACTTTTTCCTGTGATTTTTACTAGTTTCTTCTTTTCATATAACTTTTTTTGCTCTTTTACCTACATTTTTCATGGAAAATCTGATTATTTTCTCAATATTTTTTTATATTTTATATATATACTGCGCTGAAACCCGCATTTCCTAAACTACTATGAAAGTTTTTGATCTTTAACCAACTTTTTCCTGTGATTTTTACTAGTTTCTTCTTTTCATATAACTTTTTCTGCTCTTTTACCTACATTTTTCATGGAAAATCTGATTATTTTCTCAATATTTTTGCTATTTTTATATATATACTGCGCTGAAACCCGCATTTCCTAAACTACTATGAAAGTTTTTGATCTTTAACCAACTTTTTCCTGTGGTTTTTACTAGTTTCTTCTTTTCATATAACTTTTTCTGCTCTTTTACCTACATTTTTCATGGCAAATCTGATTATTTTCTCAATATTTTTATATTATACTGCTATTTTTATATATATACTGGGCTGAAACCCGCATTTCCTAAACTACTATGAAAGTTTTTGATCTTTAACCAACTTTTTCCTGTGATTTTTACTAGTTTCTTCTTTTCATATAACTTTTTCTGCTCTTTTACCTACTTTTTTCATGGAAAATCTGATTATTTTCTCAATATTTTTATATTATATATATATATATATACATACTGCGCTGAAACCCGCATTTCCTGAACTACTATGAAAGTTTTTGATCTTTAACCGACTTTTTCCTGTGATTTTTACTAGTTTCTTCTTTTCATATAACTTTTTCTGCTCTTTTACCTACTTTTTTCATGGAAAATCTGATTATTTTCTCAATATTTTTATATTATATATATATATACATACTGCGCTGAAACCCGCATTTCCTGAGCTACTATGAACGTTTTTGATCTTTAACCGACTTTTTCCTGTGATTTTTACTAGTTTCTTCATTTCATATAACTTTTTCTGCTCTTTTACCTACTTTTTTCATGGAAAATCTGATTATTTTCTCAATATTTTTATATTATATATATATATACATACTGCGCTGAAACCCGCATTTCCTGAACTACTATGAACGTTTTTGATCTTTAACCGACTTTTTCCTGTGATTTTTACTAGTTTCTTCTTTTCATATAACTTTTTCTGCTCTTTTACCTACTTTTTTCATGGAAAATCTGATTATTTTCTTAATATTTTTATATTATATATATATAACATACTGCGCTGAAACCCGCCTTTCCTGAACTACTATGAAAGTTTTTGATCTTTAACCGACTTTTTCCTGTGATTTTTTCTAGTTTCTTCTTTTCATATAACTTTTTCTGCTCTTTTACCTACTTTTTTCATGGAAAATCTGATTATTTTCTCAATATTTTTATATTATACTGCTAATTTTATATATATACTACGCTTTAACCCGCATTTCCTGAACTACTATGAACGTTTTTGATCTTTAACCGACTTTTTCCTGTGATTTTTACTAGTTTCTTCTTTTCATATAACTTTTTCTGCTCTTTTACCTACTTTTTTCATGGAAAATCTGATTATTTTCGCAATATTTTTATATTATATATATATATACATACTGCGCTGAAACCCGCATTTCCTGAACTACTATGAAAGTTGTTGATCTTTAACCAACTTTTTCCTGTGATTTTTACTAGTTTCTTCTTTTCATATAACTTTTTCTGCTCTTTTATCTACTTTTTTCATGGAAAATCTGATTATTTTCTTAAAATTTTTTCTATATATATATATATACATACTGCGCTGAAACCCGCATTTCCTGAACTACTATGAAAGTTTTTGATCCTTAACCGACTTTTTCCTGTGATTTTTACTAGTTTCTTCTTTTCATATAACTTTTTCTGCTCTTTAACCTACTTTTTTCATGTAAAATCTGATTATTTTCTCAATATTTTTATATTATATATATATATACATACTGCGCTGAAACCCGCATTTCCTAAACTACTATGAAAGTTTTTGATCTTTAACCAACTTTTTCCTGTGATTTTTACTAGTTTCTTCTTTTCATATAACTTTTTCTGCTCTTTTACCTACATTTTTCATGGAAAATCTGATTATTTTCTCAATATTTTTATATTATATATATATATACATACTGCGCTGAAACCCGCATTTCCTGAGCTACTATGAACGTTTTTGATCTTTAACCGACTTTTTCCTGTGATTTTTACTAGTTTCTTCATTTCATATAACTTTTTCTGCTCTTTTACCTACTTTTTTCATGGAAAATCTGATTATTTTCTCAATATTTTTATATTATATATATATATACATACTGCGCTGAAACCCGCATTTCCTGAACTACTATGAACGTTTTTGATCTTTAACCGACTTTTTCCTGTGATTTTTACTAGTTTCTTCTTTTCATATAACTTTTTCTGCTCTTTTACCTACTTTTTTCATGGAAAATCTGATTATTTTCTTAATATTTTTATATTATATATATATAACATACTGCGCTGAAACCCGCCTTTCCTGAACTACTATGAAAGTTTTTGATCTTTAACCGACTTTTTCCTGTGATTTTTTCTAGTTTCTTCTTTTCATATAACTTTTTCTGCTCTTTTACCTACTTTTTTCATGGAAAATCTGATTATTTTCTGCTAATTTTATATATATACTACGCTTAAACACGCATTTCCTGAACTACTATGAACGTTTTTGATCTTTAACCGACTTTTTCCTGTGATTTTTACTAGTTTCTTCTTTTCATATAACTTTTTCTGCTCTTTTACCTACTTTTTTCATGGAAAATCTGATTATTTTCGCAATATTTTTATATTATATATATATATACATACTGCGCTGAAACCCGCATTTCCTGAACTACTATGAAAGTTGTTGATCTTTAACCAACTTTTTCCTGTGATTTTTACTAGTTTCTTCTTTTCATATAACTTTTTCTGCTCTTTTATCTACTTTTTTCATGGAAAATCTGATTATTTTCTTAAAATTTTTTCTATATATATATATATACATACTGCGCTGAAACCCGCATTTCCTGAACTACTATGAAAGTTTTTGATCCTTAACCGACTTTTTCCTGTGATTTTTACTAGTTTCTTCTTTTCATATAACTTTTTCTGCTCTTTAACCTACTTTTTTCATGTAAAATCTGATTATTTTCTCAATATTTTTATATTATATATATATATACATACTGCGCTGAAACCCGCATTTCCTAAACTACTATGAAAGTTTTTGATCTTTAACCAACTTTTTCCTGTGATTTTTACTAGTTTCTTCTTTTCATATAACTTTTTCTGCTCTTTTACCTACATTTTTCATGGAAAATCTGATTATTTTCTCAATATTTTTATATTATATATATATATACTACGCTGAAACCCGCATTTCCTAAACTACTATGAAAGTTTTTGATCTTTAACCAACTTTTTCCTGTGATTTTTACTAGTTTCTTCTTTTCATATAACTTTTACTGCTCTTTTACTTACATTTTTCATGGAAAATCTGATTATTTTCTCAATATTTTTATATTATATATATATACTGCGCTGAAACCTGCATTTCCTAAGCTAATATGAAAGTTTTTGATCTTTAACCAACTTTTTCCTGTGATTTTTACTAGTTTCTTCTTTTCATATAACTTTTTCTGCTCTTTTACCTCATTTTTTCATGGAAACTGTGATTATTTTCTCAATATTTTTATAATATATATATATATATATACTGCGCTGAAACCCGCGTTTCCTAAGCTACTATGAAAGTTTTTGATCTTTAACCAACTTTTTTCCTGTAATTTTTACTAGTTTCTTCTTTTCATATAACTTTCTGCTCTTTTACCTACATTTTTCATGGAAAATCTGATTATTTTCTTAATATTTTTATATTATATATATATATACATACTGCGCTGAAACCCGCCTTTCCTGAACTACTATGAAAGTTTTTGATCTTTAACCGACTTTTTCCTGTGATTTTTTCTAGTTTCTTCTTTTCATATAACTTTTTCTGCTCTTTTACCTACTTTTTTCATGGAAAATCTGATTATTTTCTCAATATTTTTATATTATACTGCTAATTTTATATATATACTACGCTTAAACCCGCATTTCCTGAACTACTATGAACGTTTTTGATCTTTAACCGACTTTTTCCTGTGATTTTTACTAGTTTCTTCTTTTCATATAACTTTTTCTGCTCTTTTACCTACTTTTTTCATGGAAAATCTGATTATTTTCGCAATATTTTTATATTGTATATATATATACATACTGCGCTGAAACCCGCATTTCCTGAACTACTATGAAAGTTGTTGATCTTTAACCAACTTTTTCCTGTGATTTTTACTAGTTTCTTCTTTTCATATAACTTTTTCTGCTCTTTTATCTACTTTTTTCATGGAAAATCTGATTATTTTCTTAAAATTTTTTCTATATATATATATATACATACTGCGCTGAAACCCGCATTTCCTGAACTACTATGAAAGTTTTTGATCCTTAACCGACTTTTTCCTGTGATTTTTACTAGTTTCTTCTTTTCATATAACTTTTTCTGCTCTTTAACCTACTTTTTTCATGTAAAATCTGATTATTTTCGCAATATTTTTATATTATATATATATATACATACTGCGCTGAAACCCGCATTTCCTGAACTACTATGAAAGTTGTTGATCTTTAACCAACTTTTTCCTGTGATTTTTACTAGTTTCTTCTTTTCATATAACTTTTTCTGCTCTTTTATCTACTTTTTTCATGGAAAATCTGATTATTTTCTTAAAATTTTTTCTATATATATATATATACATACTGCGCTGAAACCCGCATTTCCTGAACTACTATGAAAGTTTTTGATCCTTAACCGACTTTTTCCTGTGATTTTTACTAGTTTCTTCTTTTCATATAACTTTTTCTGCTCTTTTACCTACTTTTTTCATGGAAAATCTGATTATTTTCTCAATATTATTTTATATATATATATATATACATACTGCGCTGAAACCCGCATTTCCTGAACTACTATGAAAGTTTTTGATCTTTAACCAACTTTTTTCTGTGATTTTTACTAGTTTCTTCTTTTTATATAACTTTTTCTGCTCTTTTACCTACATTTTTCATGGAAAATCTGATTATTTTCTCAATATTTTTATATATATATATATATACTGCGCTGAAACCCGCATTTCCTTAACTACTATGAAAGTTTTTGATCTTTAACCAACTTTTTCCTGTGATTTTTACTAGTTTCTTCTTTCATATAACTTTTTCTGCTCTTTTACCTACATTTTTCATGGAAAATCTGATTATTTCTCAATATTTTTATATTATATATATATATACTGCGCTGAAACCCGCATTTCCTAAACTACTATGAAAGTTTTTGATCTTTAACCAACTTTTTCCTGTGGTTTTTACTAGTTTCTTCTTTTCATATAACTTTTTCTGCTCTTTTACCTACATTTTTCATGGCAAACCTGATTATTTTCTCAATATTTTTATATTATACTGCTATTTTTATATATATACTGGGCTGAAACCCGCATTTTCTAAACTACTATGAAAGTTTTTGATCTTTAACCAACTTTTTCCTGTGATTTTTACTAGTTTCTTCTTTTCATATAACTTTTTCTGCTCTTTTACCTACATTTTTCGTGGAAAATCTGATTATTTTCTCAATATTTTTTATATTATACTGCTATATATATATATATATACTGCGCTGAAACCCGCATTTCCTAAACTACTATGAAAGTTTTTGATCTTTAACCAACTTTTTTCTGTGATTTTTACTAGTTTCTTCTTTTCATATAACTTTTTCTGCTCTTTTACCTACATTTTTCATGGCAAATCTGATTATTTTCTCAATATTTTTATATTATACTGCTATTTTTATATATATACTGGGCTGAAACCCGCATTTCCTAAACTACTATGAAAGTTTTTGATCTTTAACCAACTTTTTCCTGTGGTTTTTACTAGTTTCTTCTTTTCATATAACTTTTTCTGCTCTTTTACCTACATTTTTCATGGAAAATCTGATAATTTTCTCAATATTTTTATATTATATATACATATATATATAGCGCGCAAAACCCGCATTTCCTAAACTACTATGAAAGTTTTTGATCTTAAACCAACTTTTTCCTGTGATTTTTACTAGTTTCTTCTTTTCATATAACTTTTTCTGCTCTTTTACCTACATTTTTCATGGAAAATCTGATTATTTTCTCAATATTTTTATATTAAACTGCTCTGAAACCCGCATTTCCTTAACTACTATGAAAGTTTTTGATCTTTAACCAACTTTTTCCTGTGATTTTTACTAGTTTCTTCTTTTCATATAACTTTTTCTGCTCTTTTACCTACATTTTTCATGGAAAATCTGATTATTTTCTCAATATTTTTATATTATATATATATACTGCGCTGAAACCCGCATTTCCTAAACTACTTTGAAAGTTTTTGATCTTTAACCAACTTTTTCCTGTGGTTTTTACTAGTTTCTTCTTTTCATATAACTTCTTCTGCTCTTTTACCAACATTTTTCATGGAAAATCTGATTATTTTCTCAATATTTTTATATTATTATATATATATATACTGCGCTGAAACCCGCATTTCCTGAACTACTATGAAAGTTTTGGAGCTTTAACCAACTTTTTTTCTGTGATTTTTACTAGTTTCTTCTTTTCATATAACTTTTCTGCTCTTTTACCTACATTTTTCATGGAAAATCTGATTATTTTCTCAATATTTTTATAATATACTGCTATTTTTATATATATACTGCGCTAAAACCCGCATTTCCTAAACTACTATGAAAGTTTTTGATCTTTAACCAACTTTTTCCTGTTATTTTTACTAGTTTCTTCTTTTCATATAACTTTTTCTGCTCTTTTACTTACATTTTTCATGGAAAATCTGATTATTTTCTTAATATTTTTGCTATTTTTATATATATACTGCGCTGAAACCCGCATTTCCTAAACTACTATGAAAGTTTTTGATCTTTAACCAACTTTTTTCTGTGATTTTTACTAGTTTCTACTTTTCATATAACTTTTTCTGCTCTTTTACCTAAATTTTTCATGGAAAATCTGATTATTTTTATATTATGTATATATATATACTGCGCTGAAACCCGCATTTCCTAAACTACTATGAAAGTTTTTGATCTTTAACCATCTTTTTCCTGTGATTTTTACTAGTTTCTTCTTTTCATATAACTTTTTCTGCTCTTTTACCTACACTTTGCATGGAAAATCTGATTATTTTCTCAATATTTTTATATTATATATATATATACTGTATGCTTTAACCAACTTTTTCCTGTGATTTTTACTAGTTTCTTCTTTTCATATAACTTTTTCTGCTCTTTTACCTACTTTTTTCATGGAAAATCTTATTTTTTTCCCAATATTTTTGTATTATATATACATATTCTGCGCTGAAACCCGCATTTCCTAAACTACTATGAAAGTTTTTGATCTTTAACCAACTTTTTCCTGTGATTTTTACTAGTTTCTTCTTTTCATATAACTTTTTCTGCTCTTTTACCTAAATTTTTCATGGAAAATCTGATTATTTTCTCAATATTTTTATATTATATATATATATACTGCGCTGAAACCCGCATTTCCTAAACTACTATGAAAGTTTTTGATCTTTAACCAACTTTTTCCTGTGATTTTTACTAGTTTCTTCTTTTCATTTACCTACTTTTTTCATGGAAAATCTGATTATTTTCTCAATATTTTTGTATTATATATATATATACTGCGCTGAAACCCGCATTTCCTAAACTACTATGAAAGTTTTTGATCTTTAACCAACTTTTTCCTGTGATTTTTACTAGTTTCTTCTTTTCATATAACTTTTTCTGCTCTTTTACCTACATTTTTCATGGAAAATCTGATTATTTTCTCAATATTTTTATATTATATATATATATACTGCGCTGAAACCCGCATTTCCTAAACTACTTTGAAAGTTTTTGATCTTTAACCAACTTTTTCCTGTGGTTTTTACTAGTTTCTTCTTTTCATATAACTTCTTCTGCTCTTTTACCAACATTTTTCATGGAAAATCTGATTATTTTCTCAATATTTTTATATTATTATATATATATATACTGCGCTGAAACCCGCATTTCCTGAACTACTATGAAAGTTTTGGAGCTTTAACCAACTTTTTTTCTGTGATTTTTACTAGTTTCTTCTTTTCATATAACTTTTTCTGCTCTTTTACCTACATTTTTCATGGAAAATCTGATTATTTTCTCAATATTTTTATAAAATACTGCTATTTTTATATATATACTGCGCTAAAACCCGCATTTCCTAAACTACTATGAACGTTTTTGATCTTTAACCAACTTTTTCCTGTTATTTTTACTAGTTTCTTCTTTTCATATAACTTTTTCTGCTCTTTTACTTACATTTTTCATGGAAAATCTGATTATTTTCTTAATATTTTTGCTATTTTTATATATATACTGCGCTGAAACCCGCATTTCCTAAACTACTATGAAAGTTTTTGATCTTTAACCAACTTTTTTCTGTGATTTTTACTAGTTTCTACTTTTCATATAACTTTTTCTGCTCTTTTACCTAAATTTTTCATGGAACATCTGATTATTTTCTCAATATTTTTATATTATGTATATATATATACTGCGCTGAAACCCGCATTTCCTAAACTACTATGAAAGTTTTTGATCTTTAACCATCTTTTTCCTGTGATTTTTACTAGTTTCTTCTTTTCATATAACTTTTTCTGCTCTTTTACCCACACTTTGCATGGAAAATCTGATTATTTTCTCAATATTTTTATATTATATATATATATACTGTATGCTTTAACCAACTTTTTCCTGTGATTTTTACTAGTTTCTTCTTTTCATATAACTTTTTCTGCTCTTTTACCTACTTTTTTCATGGAAAATCTGATTATTTTCTCAATATTTTTGTATTATATATACATATTCTGCGCTGAAACCCGCATTTCCTAAACTACTATGAAAGTTTTTGATCTTTAACCAACTTTTTCCTGTGATTTTTACTAGTTTCTTCTTTTCATATAACTTTTTCTGCTCTTTTACCTAAATTTTTCATGGAAAATCTGATTATTTTCTCAATATTTTTATATTATATATATATATACTGCGCTGAAACCCGCATTTCCTAAACTACTATGAAAGTTTTTGATCTTTAACCAACTTTTTCCTGTGATTTTTACTAGTTTCTTCTTTTCATATAACTTTTTCTGCTCTTTTACCTACATTTTTCATGGAAAATCTGATTATTTTCTCAATATTTTTATATTATTATATATATATATACTGCGCTGAAACCCGCATTTCCTGAACTACTATGAAAGTTTTGGATCTTTAACCAACTTTTTTCTGTGATTTTTACTAGTTTCTTCTTTTCATATAACTTTTTCTGCTCTTTTACCTACATTTTTCATGGAAAATCTGATTATTTTCTCAATATTTTTATATTATACTGCTATTTTTATATATACTGCGCTGAAACCCGCATTTCCTAAACTACTATGAAAGTTTTTGATCTTTAACCAACTTTTTCCTGTGATTTTTACTAGTTTCTTCTTTTCATATAACTTTTTCTGCTCTTTTACCTACATTTTTCATGGAAAATCTGATTATTTTCTCAATATTTTTATATATTATATATATATACTGCGCTGAAACCCGCATTTCCTAAACTACTATGAAAGTTTTTGATCTTTAACCAACTTTTTTCTGTGGTTTTTACTAGTTTCTTCTTTTCATATAACTTTTTCTGCTCTTTTACCTACTTTTTTCATGGAAAATCTGATTGTTTTCTCAATATTTTTATATTATACTGCTATTTTCATATATATACTGCGCTGAAACCCGCATTTCCTAAACTACTATGAAAGTTTTTGATCTTTATCCACTTTTTCCTGTGATTTTTACTAGTTTCTTCTTTTCATATAACTTTTTCTGCTCTTTTACCTACATTTTTCATGGAAAATCTGATTATTTTCTCAATATTTTTATATTATATATATATATACTGCACTGAAACCCGCATTTCCTAAACTACTATGAAAGTTTTTGATCTTTAACCAACTTTTTTCTGTGATTTTTACTAGTTTCTTCTTTTCATATAACTTTTTCTGCTCTTTTACCTAAATTTTTCATGGAAAATCTGATTATTTTCTCAATATTTTTATATTATTATATATATATATACTGCGCTGAAACCCGCATTTCCTAAACTACTATGAAAGTTTTGGATCTTTAACCAACTTTTTTCTGTGATTTTTACTAGTTTCTTCTTTTCATATAACTTTTTCTGCTCTTTTACCTACATTTTTCATGGAAAATCTGATTATTTTCTCAATATTTTTATATTATACTGCTATTTTTATATATACTGCACTGAAACCCGCATTTCCTAAACTACTATGAAAGTTTTTGATCTTTAACCAACTTTTTCCTGTGATTTTTACTAGTTTCTTCTTTTCATATAACTTTTTCTGCTCTTTTACTTACATTTTTCATGGAAAATCTGATTATTTTCTCAATATTTTTGCTATTTTTATATATATACTGCGCTGAAACCCGCATTTCCTAAACTACTATGAAAGTTTTTGATCTTTAACCAACTTTTTTCTGTGATTTTTACTAGTTTCTTCTTTTCATATAACTTTTTCTGCTCTTTTACCTACATTTTTCATGGAAAATCTGATTATTTTCTCAGTATTTTTATATGATGTATATATATATACTGCGCTGAAACCCGCATTTCCTAATCTACTATGAAAGTTTTTGATCTTTAACCATCTTTTTCCTGTGATTTTTACTAGTTTCTTCTTTTCATATAACTTTTTCTGCTCTTTTACCTACATTTTTCATGGAAAATCTGATTATTTTCTCAATATTTTTATATTATATATATATACTGCGCTGAAACCTGCATTTCCTAAACTACTATGAAAGTTTTTGATCTTTAACCAACTTTTTCCTGTGATTTTTACTAGTTTCTTCTTTTCATATAACTTTTTCTGCTCTTTTACCTACATTTTTCATGGAAAATCTGATTATTTTCTCAATATTTTTATATTATGTATATATATACTGCGCTGAAACCCGCATTTCCTAAACTACTATGAAAGTTTTTGATCTTTAACCAACTTTTTTCTGTGATTTTTATTAGTTTCTTCTTTTCATATAACTTTTTCTGCTCTTTTACCTACATTTTTCATGGAAAATCTGATTATTTTCTCAATATTTTTATATTATTATATATATATATACTGCGCTGAAACCCGCATTTCCTGAACTACTATGAGAGTTTTGGATCTTTAACCAACTTTTTTCTGTGATTTTTACTAGTTTCTTCTTTTCATATAACTTTTTCTGCTCTTTTACATACATTTTTCATGGAAAATCTGATTATTTTCTCAATATTTTTATATTATACTGCTATTTTTATATATATACTGCGCTGAAACCCGCATTTCCTAAACTACTATGAAAGTTTTTGATCTTTAACCAACTTTTTCCTGTGATTTTTACTAGTTTCTTCTTTTCATATAACTTTTTCTGCTCTTTTGCTTACATTTTTCATGGAAAATCTGATTATTTTCTCAATATTTTTGCTATTTTTATATATATACTGCGCTGAAATCCGCATTTCCTAAACTACTATGAAAGTTTTTGATCTTTAACCAACTTTTTTCTGTGATTTTTACTAGTTTCTTCTTTTCATATAACTTTTTCTGCTCCTTTACCTACATTTTTCATGGAAAATCTGATTATTTTCTCAATATTTTTATATTATATATATATATATACTGCGCTGAAACCCGCATTTCCTAAACTACTATGAAAGTTTTTGATCTTTAACCATCTTTTTCCTGTGATTTTTACTAGTTTCTTCTTTTCATATAACTTTTTCTGCTCTTTTACCTACATTTTCATGGAAAATCTGATTATTTTCTCAATATTTTTATATTATGTATATATATATACTGCGCTGAAACCCGCATTTCCTAAACTACTATGAAAGTTTTTGATCTTTAACCATCTTTTTCCTGTGATTTTTACTAGTTTCTTCTTTTCATATAACTTTTTCTGCTCTTTTACCTACACTTTGCATGGAAAATCTGATTATTTTCTCAATTTTTTTATATTATATATATATATACTGTATACTTTAACCAACTTTTTCCTGTGATTTTTACTAGTTTCTTCTTTTCATATAACTTTTTCTGCTCTTTTACCTACTTTTTTCATGGAAAATCTGATTATTTTCTCAATATTTTTGTATTATATATACATATTCTGCGCTGAAACCCGCATTTCCTAAACTACTATGAAAGTTTTTGATCTTTAACCAACTTTTTCCTGTGATTTTTACTAGTTTCTTCTTTTCATATAACTTTTTCTGCTCTTTTACCTAAATTTTTCATGGAAAATCTGATTATTTTCTCATTATTTTTATATTATATATATATATACTGCGCTGAAACCCGCATTTCCTAAACTACTATGAAAGTTTTTGATCTTTAACCAACTTTTTCCTGTGATTTTTACTAGTTTCTTCTTTTCATATAACTTTTTCTGCTCTTTTACCTACATTTTTCATGGAAAATCTGATTATTTTCTCAATATTTTTTTATTATGTTATATATATATATACTGCGCTGAAACCCGCATTTCCTGAACTACTATGAAAGTTTTTGATCTTTAACCAACTTTTTTCTGTGGTTTTTACTAGTTTCTTCTTTTCATATAACTTTTTCTGCTCTTTTACCTACATTTTTCATGGAAAATCTGATTATTTTCTCAATATTTTTATATTATATATATATACTGCGCTGAAACCCGCATTTCCTAAACTACTATGAAAGTTTTTGATCTTTAACCAACTTTTTTCTGTGATTTTTACTAGTTTCTTTTTTTTATATAACTTTTTCTGCTCTTTTACCTACATTTTTCATGGAAAATCTGATTATTTTCTCAATATTTTTATATTAAACTGCTATTTTTATATATATACTGCGCTGAAACCCGCATTTCCTAAACTACTATGAAAGTTTTTGATCTTTAACCAACTTTTTCCCGTGATTTTTACTAGTTTCTTCTTTTCATATAACTTTTTCTGCTCTTTTACCTACATTTTTCATGGAAAATCTGATTATTTTCTCAATATTTTTATATTATATATATATATACTGCGCTGAAACCCGCATTTCCTAAACTACTATGAAAGTTTTTGATCATTAACCAACTTTTTCCTGTGATTTTTACTAGTTTCTTCTTTTCATATAACTTTTTCTGCTCTTTTACCTACATTTTTCATGGAAAATCAGATTATTTTCTCAATATTTTTGCTATTTTTATATATATACTGCGCTGAAACCCGCATTTCCTAAACTACTATGAACGTTTTTGATCTTTAACCAACTTTTTTCTGTGATTTTTACTAGTTTCTTCTTTTCATATAACTTTTTCTGCTCTTTTACCTACATTTTTCATGGAAAATCTGATTATTAAACAATATTTTTATATTATATATATATATATACTGCGCTGAAACCCGCATTTCCTAAACTACTATGAAAGTTTTTGATCTTTAACCAACTTTTTCTTGTGCTTTTTACCAGTTTCTTCTTTTCATATAACTTTTTCTGCTCTTTTACCTACACTTTTCATGGAAAATCTGATTATTTTCTCAATACTTTTATATTATATATATATATACTGCGCTGAAACCCGCATTTCCTAAACTACTATGAAAGTTTTTGATCTTTAACCAACTTTTTTCCTGTGATTTTTACTAGTTTCTTCTTTTCATATAACTTTTTCTGCTCTTTTACCTACATTTTTCATGGAAAATCTGATTATTTTCTCAATATTTTTATATTATATATATATATATACTGCGCTGAAACCCGCATTTCCTAAACTACTATGAAAGTTTTTGATCTTTAACCAACTTTTTTCTGTGATTTTTACTAGCTTCTTCTTTTCATAAAACTTTTTCTGCTCTTTTACCTACTTTTTTCATGGAAAATCTGATTATTTTCTCAATATTTTTATATTATACTGCTATTTTTAAATATATATACTGCGCTGAAACCCGCATTTATTAAACTACTATGAAAGTTTTTGATCTTTAACCAACTTTTTCCCGTGATTTTTACTAGTTTCTTCTTTTCATATAACTTTTTCTGCTCTTTTACCTACATTTTTCATGGAAAATCTGATTATTTTCTCAATATTTTTATATTATATATATATATACTGCGCTGAAACCCGCATTTCCTAAACTACTATGAAAGTTTTTGATCTTTAACCAACTTTTTCCTGTGATTTTTACTAGTTTCTTCTTTTCATATAACTTTTTCTGCTCTTTTACCTACATTTTTCATGGAAAATCTGATTATTTTCTCAATATTTTTATATTATATATATATATACTGCGCTGAAACCCGCATTTCCTAAACTACTATGAAAGTTTTTGATCTTTAACCAACTTTTTTCTGTGATTTTTACTAGCTTCTTCTTTTCATAAAACTTTTTCTGCTCTTTTACCTACTTTTTTCATGGAAAATCTGATTATTTTCTCAATATTTTTATATTATACTGCTATTTTCATATATATACTGCGCTGAAACCCGCATTTCCTAAACTACTATGAAAGTTTTTGATCTTTAACCAACTTTTTCCTGTGATTTTTACTAGTTTCTTCTTTTCATATAACTTTTTCTGCTCTTTTACCTACATTTTTCATGGAAAATCTGATTATTTTCTCAATATTTTTATATTATACTGCTATTTTTATATATATATACTGCGCTGAAATCCGCATTTCCTGAACTACTATAAAAGTTTTTGATCTTTAACCAACTTTTTCCTGTAATTTTTACTAGTTTCTTTTTTTCATATAACTTTTTCTGCTCTTTTACCTACATTTTTCATGGAAAATCTGATTATTTTCTCAATATTTTTATATTATATATATATATATACTGCGCTGAAACCCGCATTTCCTAAGCCACTATGAAAGTTTTTGATCTTTAACCAACTTTTTCCTGTGATTTTTACTAGTTTCTTCTTTTCATATAACTTTTTCTGCTTCTTTACCTACATTTTTCATGGAAAATCTGATTATTTTCTTAATATTTTTGCTATTTTTATATATATACTGCGCTGAAACCCGCATTTCCTAAACTACTATGAAAGTTTTTGATCTTTAACCAACTTTTTTCTGTGGTTTTTACTAGTTTCTTCTTTTCATATAACTTTTTCTGCTCTTTTACCTACATTTTTCATGGAAAATCTGATTATTTTCTCAATATTTTTATATTATACTGCTATTTTTATATATATACTGCGCTGAAACCCGCATTTCCTAAACTACTATGAAAGTTTTTGATCTTTAACCAACTTTTTCCTGTGATTTTTACTAGTTTCTTCTTTTCATATAACCTTTTCTGCTCTTTTACCTACATTTTTCATGGAAAATCTGATTATTTTCTCAATATTTTTGCTATTTTTATATATATACTGAGCTGAAACCCGCATTTCCTAAACTACTATGAAAGTTTTTGATCTTTAACCAACTTTTTTCTGTGATTTTTACTAGTTTCTTCTTTTCATATAACTTTTTCTGCTCTTTTACCTACATTTTTCATGGAAAATCTGATTATTTTCTCAATATTTTTGCTATTATTATATATATACTGCGCTGAAACCCGCATTTCCTAAACTACTATGAAATTTTTTGATCTTTAACCAACTTTTTCCTGTGATTTTTACTAGTTTCTTCTTTTCATATAACTTTTTCTGCTCTTTTACCTACTTTTTTCATGGAAAATCTGATTATTTTCTCAATATTTTTATATTATATATATATATACTGCGCTGAAACCCGCATTTCCTAAACTACTATGAAAGTTTTTGATCTTTAACCAACTTTTTTCTGTGATTTTTACTAGTTTCTTCTTTTCATATAACTTTTTCTGCTCTTTTACCTAAATTTTTCATGGAAAATCTGATTATTTTCTCAATATTTTTATATTATTATATATATATATACTGCGCTGAAACCCGCATTTCCTAAACTACTATGAAAGTTTTGGATCTTTAACCAACTTTTTTCTGTGATTTTTACTAGTTTCTTCTTTTCATATAACTTTTTCTGCTCTTTTACCTACATTTTTCATGGAAAATCTGATTATTTTCTCAATATTTTTATATTATACTGCTATTTTTATATATACTGCACTGAAACCCGCATTTCCTAAACTACTATGAAAGTTTTTGATCTTTAACCAACTTTTTCCTGTGATTTTTACTAGTTTCTTCTTTTCATATAACTTTTTCTGCTCTTTTACCTACATTTTTCATGGAAAATCTGATTATTTTCTCAATATTTTTGCTATTTTTATATATATACTGCGCTGAAACCCGCATTTCCTAAACTACTATGAAAGTTTTTGATCTTTAACCAACTTTTTTCTGTGATTTTTACTAGTTTCTTCTTTTCATATAACTTTTTCTGCTCTTTTACCTACATTTTTCATGGAAAATCTGATTATTTTCTCAGTATTTTTATATGATGTATATATATATACTGCGCTGAAACCCGCATTTCCTAAACTACTATGAAAGTTTTTGATCTTTAACCATCTTTTTCCTGTGATTTTTACTAGTTTCTTCTTTTCATATAACTTTTTCTGCTCTTTTACCTACATTTTTCATGGAAAATCTGATTATTTTCTCAATATTTTTATATTATATATATATACTGCGCTGAAACCTGCATTTCCTAAACTACTATGAAAGTTTTTGATCTTTAACCAACTTTTTCCTGTGATTTTTACTAGTTTCTTCTTTTCATATAACTTTTTCTGCTCTTTTACCTACATTTTTCATGGAAAATCTGATTATTTTCTCAATATTTTTATATTATGTATATATATACTGCGCTGAAACCCGCATTTCCTAAACTACTATGAAAGTTTTTGATCTTTAACCAACTTTTTTCTGTGATTTTTATTAGTTTCTTCTTTTCATATAACTTTTTCTGCTCTTTTACCTACATTTTTCATGGAAAATCTGATTATTTTCTCAATATTTTTATATTATTATATATATATATACTGCGCTGAAACCCGCATTTCCTGAACTACTATGAGAGTTTTGGATCTTTAACCAACTTTTTTCTGTGATTTTTACTAGTTTCTTCTTTTCATATAACTTTTTCTGCTCTTTTACATACATTTTTCATGGAAAATCTGATTATTTTCTCAATATTTTTATATTATACTGCTATTTTTATATATATACTGCGCTGAAACCCGCATTTCCTAAACTACTATGAAAGTTTTTGATCTTTAACCAACTTTTTCCTGTGATTTTTACTAGTTTCTTCTTTTCATATAACTTTTTCTGCTCTTTTGCTTACATTTTTCATGGAAAATCTGATTATTTTCTCAATATTTTTGCTATTTTTATATATATACTGCGCTGAAATCCGCATTTCCTAAACTACTATGAAAATTTTTGATCTTTAACCAACTTTTTTCTGTGATTTTTACTAGTTTCTTCTTTTCATATAACTTTTTCTGCTCCTTTACCTACATTTTTCATGGAAAATCTGATTATTTTCTCAATATTTTTATATTATGTATATATATATACTGCGCTGAAACCCGCATTTCCTAAACTACTATGAAAGTTTTTGATCTTTAACCATCTTTTTCCTGTGATTTTTACTAGTTTCTTCTTTTCATATAACTTTTTCTGCTCTTTTACCTACATTTTTCATGGAAAATCTGATTATTTTCTCAATATTTTTATATTATGTATATATATATACTGCGCTGAAACCCGCATTTCCTAAACTACTATGAAAGTTTTTGATCTTTAACCATCTTTTTCCTGTGATTTTTACTAGTTTCTTCTTTTCATATAACTTTTTCTGCTCTTTTACCTACACTTTGCATGGAAAATCTGATTATTTTCTCAATATTTTTATATTATATATATATATACTGTATGCTTTAACCAACTTTTTCCTGTGATTTTTACTAGTTTCTTCTTTTCATATAACTTTTTCTGCTCTTTTACCTACTTTTTTCATGGAAAATCTGCTTATTTTCTCAATATTTTTGTATTATATATACATATTCTGCGCTGAAACCCGCATTTCCTAAACTACTATGAAAGTTTTTGATCTTTAACCAACTTTTTCCTGTGATTTTTACTAGTTTCTTCTTTTCATATAACTTTTTCTGCTCTTTTACCTAAATTTTTCATGGAAAATCTGATTATTTTCTCAATATTTTTATATTATATATATATATACTGCGCTGAAACCCGCATTTCCTAAACTACTATGAAAGTTTTTGATCTTTAACCAACTTTTTCCTGTGATTTTTACTAGTTTCTTCTTTTCATATAACTTTTTCTGCTCTTTTACCTACATTTTTCATGGAAAATCTGATTATTTTCTCAATATTTTTTTATTATGTTATATATATATATACTGCGCTGAAACCCGCATTTCCTGAACTACTATGAAAGTTTTTGATCTTTAACCAACTTTTTTCTGTGGTTTTTACTAGTTTCTTCTTTTCATATAACTTTTTCTGCTCTTTTACCTACATTTTTCATGGAAAATCTGATTATTTTCTCAATATTTTTATATTATATATATATACTGCGCTGAAACCCGCATTTCCTAAACTACTATGAAAGTTTTTGATCTTTAACCAACTTTTTTCTGTGATTTTTACTAGTTTCTTTTTTTTATATAACTTTTTCTGCTCTTTTACCTACATTTTTCATGGAAAATCTGATTATTTTCTCAATATTTTTATATTAAACTGCTATTTTTATATATATACTGCGCTGAAACCCGCATTTCCTAAACTACTATGAAAGTTTTTGATCTTTAACCAACTTTTTCCCGTGATTTTTACTAGTTTCTTCTTTTCATATAACTTTTTCTGCTCTTTTACCTACATTTTTCATGGAAAATCTGATTATTTTCTCAATATTTTTATATTATATATATATATACTGCGCTGAAACCCGCATTTCCTAAACTACTATGAAAGTTTTTGATCCTTAACCAACTTTTTCCTGTGATTTTTACTAGTTTCTTCTTTTCATATAACTTTTTCTGCTCTTTTACCTACATTTTTCATGGAAAATCAGATTATTTTCTCAATATTTTTGCTATTTTTATATATATACTGCGCTGAAACCCGCATTTCCTAAACTACTATGAACGTTTTTGATCTTTAACCAACTTTTTTCTGTGATTTTTACTAGTTTCTTCTTTTCATATAACTTTTTCTGCTCTTTTACCTACATTTTTCATGGAAAATCTGATTATTTTCTCAATATTTTTATATTATATATATATATACTGCGCTGAAACCCGCATTTCCTAAACTACTATGAAAGTTTTTAATCTTTAACCAACTTTTTCTTGTGCTTTTTACCAGTTTCTTCTTTTCATATAACTTTTTCTGCTCTTTTACCTACACTTTTCATGGAAAATCTGATTATTTTCTCAATACTTTTATATTATATATATATATACTGCGCTGAAACCCGCATTTCCTAAACTACTATGAAAGTTTTTGATCTTTAACCAACTTTTTCCTGTGATTTTTACTAGTTTCTTCTTTTCATATAACTTTTTCTGCTCTTTTACCTACATTTTTCATGGAAAATCTGATTATTTTCTCAATATTTTTATATTATATATATATATACTGCGCTGAAACCCGCATTTCCTAAACTACTATGAAAGTTTTTGATCTTTAACCAACTTTTTTCTGTGATTTTTACTAGCTTCTTCTTTTCATAAAACTTTTTCTGCTCTTTTACCTACTTTTTTCATGGAAAATCTGATTATTTTCTCAATATTTTTATATTATACTGCTATTTTTAAATATATATACTGCGCTGAAACCCGCATTTATTAAACTACTATGAAAGTTTTTGATCTTTAACCAACTTTTTCCGTGATTTTTACTAGTTTCTTTTTTTCATATAACTTTTTCTGCTCTTTTACCTACATTTTTCATGGAAAATCTGATTATTTTCTCAATATTTTTATATTATATATATATATACTGCGCTGAAACCCGCATTTCCTAAACTACTATGAAAGTTTTTGATCTTTAACCAACTTTTTCCTGTGATTTTTACTAGTTTCTTCTTTTCATATAACTTTTTCTGCTCTTTTACCTACATTTTTCATGGAAAATCTGATTATTTTCTCAATATTTTTATATTATATATATATATACTGCGCTGAAACCCGCATTTCCTAAACTACTATGAAAGTTTTTGATCTTTAACCAACTTTTTCCTGTGATTTTTACTAGTTTCTTCTTTTTATATAACTTTTTCTGCTCTTTTACCTACTTTTTTCATGGAAAATCTGATTATTTTCTCAATATTTTTATATTATACTGCTATTTTCATATATATACTGCGCTGAAACCCGCATTTCCTAAACTACTATGAAAGTTTTTGATCTTTAACCAACTTTTTCCTGTGATTTTTACTAGTTTCTTCTTTTCATATAACTTTTTCTGCTCTTTTACCTACATTTTTCATGGAAAATCTGATTATTTTCTCAATATTTTTATATTATACTGCTATTTTTATATATATATACTGCGCTGAAATCCGCATTTCCTGAACTACTATAAAAGTTTTTGATCTTTAACCAACTTTTTCCTGTAATTTTTACTAGTTTCTTTTTTTCATATAACTTTTTCTGCTCTTTTACCTACATTTTTCATGGAAAATCTGATTATTTTCTCAATATTTTTATATTATATATATATATACTGCGCTGAAACCCGCATTTCCTAAACTACTATGAAAGTTTTTGATCTTTAACCAACTTTTTTCTGTGATTTTTACTAGCTTCTTCTTTTCATAAAACTTTTTCTGCTCTTTTACCTACTTTTTTCATGGAAAATCTGATTATTTTCTCAATATTTTTATATTATACTGCTATTTTTAAATATATATACTGCGCTGAAACCCGCATTTATTAAACTACTATGAAAGTTTTTGATCTTTAACCAACTTTTTCCCGTGATTTTTACTAGTTTCTTTTTTTCATATAACTTTTTCTGCTCTTTTACCTACATTTTTCATGGAAAATCTGATTATTTTCTCAATATTTTTATATTATATATATATATACTGCGCTGAAACCCGCATTTCCTAAACTACTATGAAAGTTTTTGATCTTTAACCAACTTTTTCCTGTGATTTTTACTAGTTTCTTCTTTTCATATAACTTTTTCTGCTCTTTTACCTACATTTTTCATGGAAAATCTGATTATTTTCTCAATATTTTTATATTATATATATATATACTGCGCTGAAACCCGCATTTCCTAAACTACTATGAAGTTTTTTGATCTTTAACCAACTTTTTCCTGTGATTTTTACTAGTTTCTTCTTTTTATATAACTTTTTCTGCTCTTTTACCTACTTTTTTCATGGAAAATCTGATTATTTTCTCAATATTTTTATATTATACTGCTATTTTCATATATATACTGCGCTGAAACCCGCATTTCCTAAACTACTATGAAAGTTTTTGATCTTTAACAACTTTTTCCTGTGATTTTTACTAGTTTCTTCTTATTCAATATAACTTTTTCTGCTCTTTTACCTACATTTTTCATGGAAAATCTGATTATTTTCTCAATATTTTTATATTATACTGCTATTTTTATATATATTTACTGCGCTGAAATCCGCATTTCTGAACTACTATAAAAGTTTTTGATCTTTAACCAACTGTTTTCCTGTAATTTTTACTAGTTTCTTTTGTCCAATATAACTTTTTCTGCTCTTTTACCTACATTTTTCATGGAAAATCTGATTATTTTCTCAATATTTTTATATTATATATATATATATACTGCGCTGAAACCCGCATTTCCTAAGCTACTATGAAAGTTTTTGATCTTTAACCAACTTTTTCCTGTGATTTTTACTAGTTTCTTCTTTTCATATAACTTTTTCTGCTTCTTTACCTACATTTTTCATGGAAAATCTGATTATTTTCTTAATATTTTTGCTATTTTTATATATATACTGCGCTGAAACCCGCATTTCCTAAACTACTATGAAAGTTTTGATCTTTAACCAACTTTTTTCTGTGGTTTTTACTAGTTTCTTCTTTTCATATAACCTTTTTCTGCTCTTTTACCTACATTTTTCATGGAAAATCTGATTATTTTCTCAATATTTTTATATTATACTGCTATTTTTATATATATACTGCGCTGAAACCCGCATTTCCTAAACTACTATGAAAGTTTTTGATCTTTAACCAACTTTTTCCTGTGATTTTTACTAGTTTCTTCTTTTCATATAACCTTTTCTGCTCTTTTACCTACATTTTTCATGGAAAATCTGATTATTTTTCTCAATATTTTTGCTATTTTTATAATATATACTGAGCTGAAACCCGCATTTCCTAAACTACTATGAAAGTTTTTGATCTTTAACCAACTTTTTTCTGTGATTTTTACTAGTTTCTTCTTTTCATATAACTTTTTCTGCTCTTTTACCTACATTTTTCATGGAAAATCTGATTATTTTCTCAATATTTTTGCTATTATTATATATATACTGCGCTGAAACCCGCATATCCTAAACTACTATGAAATTTTTTGATCTTTAACCAACTTTTTCCTGTGATTTTTACTAGTTTCTTCTTTTCATATAACTTTTTCTGCTCTTTTACCTACTTTTTTCATGGAAAATCTGATTATTTTCTCAATATTTTTATATTATATATATATATACTGCGCTGAAACCCGCATTTCCTAAACTACTATGAAAGTTTTTGATCTTTAACCAACTTTTTCCTGTAATTTTTACTAGTTTCTTCTTTCGATATAACTTTTTCTGCTCTTTTACCTACTTTTTTCATGGAAAATCTGATTATTTTCTCAATATTTTTATATTACATATATATATACTGCGCTGAAACCCGCATTTCCTAAACTACTATGAAAGTTTTTGATCTTTAACCAACTTTTTCCTGTGATTTTTACTAGTTTCTTCTTTTCATATAACTTTTTTCTGCTCTTTTACCTACATTTTTCATGGAAAATCTGATTATTTTCTCAATATTTTTGCTATTTTTATATATATACTGCGCTGAAACCCGCATTTCCTAAACTACTATGAAAGTTTTTAATCTTTAACCAACTTTTTCCTGTGATTTTTACTAGTTTCTTCTTTTCATATAACTTTTTCTGCTCTTTTACCTACATTTTTCATGGAAAATCTGATTATTTTCTCAATATTTTTATATTATACTGCTATTTTTATATATATACTGCGCTGAAACCCGCCTTTCCTAAACTACTATGAAAGTTTTTGATCTTTAACCAACTTTTTCCTGTGATTTTTACTAGTTTCTTCTTTTCATATAACATTTTCTGCTCTTTTACCTACTTTTTTCATGGAAAATCTGATTATTTTCTCAATATTTTTATATTTATATATATATATACTGCGCTGAAACCCGCATTTCCTAAACTACTATGAAAGTTTTTGATCTTAAACCAACTTTTTCTGTGATTTTTACTAGTTTCTTCTTTTCATATAACTTTTTCTGCTCTTTTACCTACATTTTTCATGGTTTTTTTTCATCTGATTATTTTCTCAATATTTTTATATTATATATATATATATATATATATATATATATACTATAATATATACTGCGCTTGAAACCCGCATTTCTAAACTACTATGAAAGTTTTTGATCTTTAACCACACTTTTTCCTGTGATTTTTACTAGTTTCTTCTTTTCATATAACTTTTTCTGCTCTTTTACCTACATTTTTCATGGAAAATCTGATTATTTTCTCAATATTTTTTTATTATGTTATATATATATATACTGCGCTGAAACCCGCATTTCCTGAACTACTATGAAAGTTTTTTGATCTTTAACCAACTTTTTTCTGTGGTTTTTTACTAGTTTCTTCTTTTCATATAACTTTTTCTGCTCTTTTACCTACATTTTTCATGGAAAATCTGATTATTTTCTCAATATTTTTATATTATATATATATATACTGCGCTGAAACCCGCATTTCCTAAACTACTATGAAAGTTTTTGATCTTTAACCAACTTTTTTCTGTGATTTTTACTAGTTTCTTCTTTTTATATAACTTTTTCAGCTCTTTTACCTACATTTTTCATGGAAAATCTGATTATTTTCTCAATATTTTTATATTATACTGCTATTTTTATATATATACTGCGCTGAAACCCGCATTTCCTAAACAACTATGAAAGTTTTTGATCTTTAACCACCTTTTTTTCGTGATTTTTACTAGTTTCTTCTTTTCATATAACTTTTT
>CAKAIZ010000470.1:0-22049 GCA_916610145.1 Eristalis arbustorum
CAGTATATATATATGTAATACCAGTATATATATATGTAATACAAAAATATTGAGAAAATAATCAGATTTTCCATGAAAAAAGTAGGTAAAAGAGCAGAAAAAGTTATATGAAAAGAAGAAACTAGTAAAAATCACGGGAAAAAGTTGGTTAAAGATCAAAAACTTTCATAGTAGTTCAGGAAATGCGGGTTTCGGCGCAGTATATATATATATAATATAAAAATATTGAGAAAATAATCAGACTTTGAATGAAAAAAGTAGGTAAAAGAGCAGAAAAAGTTAAATGAAAAGAAGAAACTAGAAAAAATCACAGGAAAAAGTTGGTTAAAGATCAAAAACTTTCATAGTAGTTTAGGAAATGCGGGTTTCAGCGCAGTATATACATAAAAATAGCAGTATAATATAAAAATATTGAGAAAATAATCAGATTTTCCATGAAAAAAGTAGGTAAAAGAGCAGAAAAAGTTATATGAAAAGAAGAAACTAGTAAAAATCACAGGAAAAAGTTGGTTAAAGATCAAAAACCTTCATAGTAGTTCAGGAAATGCGGGTTTCGGCGCAGTATATATATATATAATATAAAAATATTGAGAAAATAATCAGACTTTGAATGAAAAAAGTAGGTAAAAGAGCAGAAAAAGTTAAATGAAAAGAAGAAACTAGAAAAAATCACAGGAAAAAGTTGGTTAAAGATCAAAAACTTTCATAGTAGTTTAGGAAATGCGGGTTTCAGCGCAGTATATATATATGTAATATAAAAATATTGAGAAAATAATCAGATTTTCCATGAAAAAAGTAGGTAAAAGAGCAGAAAAAGTTATATGAAAAGAAGAAACTAGTAAAAATCACAGGAAAAAGTTGGTTAAAGATCAAAAACTTTCATAGTAGTTTGGGAAATGCGGGTTTCAGCGCAGTATATATACAAAAATAGCAGTATAATATAAAAATATTTAGAAATTAATCAGATTTTCCATGAAAAAAGTAGGCAAAAGAGCAGAAAAAGTTATATGAAAAGAAGAAACTAGTAAAAATCACAAGAAAAAGTTGTTTAGGATCAAAAACTTTCATAGTAGGTTAGGAAATGCGGGTTTCAGCGCAGTATATACATAAAACTAGCAGTATAATATACAAATATTGAGAAAATAATCAGATTTTCCATGAAAAAAGTAGGTAAAAGAGCAGAAAAAGTTATATGAAAAGAAGAAACTAGTAAAAATCACAGGAAAAAGTTGGTTAAAGATCAAAAACTTTCATAGTAGTTTAGGAAATGCATAAAAATAGCAGTATAATATAAAAATATTGAGAAAATAATCAGACTTTGAATGAAAAAAGTAGGTAAAAGAGCAGAAAAAGTTATATGAAAAGAAGAAACTAGTAAAAATCACAGGAAAAAGTTGGTTAAAGATCAAAAACTTTCATAGTAGTTTAGGAAATGCGGGTTTCAGCGCAGTATATATATATGTAATATAAAAATATTGAGAAAATAATCAGATTTTCCATGAAAAAAGTAGGTAAAAGAGCAGAAAAAGCTATATGAAAAGAAGAAACTAGTAAAAATCACAGGAAAGTTTGGTTAAAGATCCACAACTTTCATAGTAGTTTAGGAAATGCGGGTTTCAGCGCAGTATATAAATATAATATAAAAATATTGAGAAAATTATCAGATTTTCCATGAAAAATTTAGGTAAAAGAGCAGAAAAAGTTATATAAAAAGAAGAAACTAGTAAAAATCACAGGAAAAAGTTGGTTAAAGACCAAAAACTTTCATAGAAGTTTAGGAAATGCGGGTTTCAGCGCAGTATATATATATGTAATATAAAAATATTGAGAAAATAATCAGATTTTCCATGAAATAAGTAGGTAAAAGAGCAGAAAAAGTTATATGAAAAGAAGAAACTAGTAAAAATCACAGGAAAAGGTTGGTTAAAGATCAAAAACTTTCATAGTAGTTTAGGAAATGCGGGTTTCAGCGTAGTATATACACAAAAATTACAGTATAATATTAAAATATTGAGAAAATAGTCGGATTTTCCGTGAAAAAAATTGGTAAAAGAGCAGAAAAAGTTATATGAAAAGAAGAAACTAGTAAAAATGACAGGAAAAAGTTGGTTAAAGATCAAAAACTTTCATAGTAGTTTAGGAAATGCGGGTTTCAGCGCAGTAAATATTGAGAAAATAATCAGATTTTCCATGAAAAAAGTAGGTAAAAGAGCAGAAAAAGTTATATGAAAAGAAGAAACTAGTAAAAATCACAGGAAAAAGTTGGTTAAAGATCAAAAAAGTTCATAGTAGTTAAGGAAATGCGGGTTTCAGCGCAGTATATAAATATTATATTAAAATATTGAGAAAATAATCAGATTTTCCATGAAAAAAGTAGGTAAAAGAGCAGAAAAAGTTATATGAATAGAAGAAACTAGTAAAAATCACAGGAAAAAGTTGGTTAAAGATCAAAAACTTTCATAGTAGTTTAGGAAATGCGGGTTTCAGCGCAGTATATATATATGTAATATAAAAATATTGAGAAATTAATCAGATTTTCCATGAAAAAAGTAGGTAAAAGAGCAGAAAAAGTTATATGAAAAGAAGAAACTAGTAAAAATCACAGGAAAAAGTTGGTTAGAGATCAAAAACTTTCATAGTAGATTATTAAATGCGGGTTTCAGCGCAGTATATACATAAAAATAGCAGTATAATATAAAAATATTGAGAAAATAATCAGATTTTCCATGAAAAAAGTAGGTAAAAGAGCAGAAAAAGTTATATGAAAAGAAGAAACTAGTAAAAATCACAGGAAAAAGTTGGTTAAAGATCAAAATTGCTCATAGTAGTTAAGGAAATGCGGGTTTCAGCGCAGTATATAAATATTATATTAAAATATTGAGAAAATTATCAGATTTTCCATGTAAAATGTAGGTAAAAGAGCAGAAAAAGTTATATGAAAAGAAGAAACTAGTAAAAATAAAAGGAAAAAGTTGGTTAAAGATCAAAAACTTTCATAGTAGTTTAGGAAATGCGGGTTTCAGCGCAGTTTATATATATGTAATATAAAAATATTGAGAAAATAATCAGATTTTCCATGAAAAATGTAGGTAAAAGAGCAGAAAAAGTTATATGAAAAGAAGAAACTAGTAAAAATCACAGGAAAAAGTTGGTTAAAGATCAAAAACTTTCATAGTAGTTTGGGAAATGCGGGTTTCAGCGCAGTATATATACAAAAATAGCAGTATAATATGTAACACCTCTTCTACTCTTCTGCATATTAACTGCGTCGGCGCCCCGTTCGTCAGCGCCTTGCGCCCCTTTGGATTAGGAGCCGCTCATGGCATCGACATCAGCAGTGGGTGACCGCACTAACGGATGCATCATCCGATCATCATACGAGATCGGAGATGCGCGGATATAAAAGACAGATGCGTAGGGGCAACAGGGCAGTCGTCAGATAGAAGTGAAATAAGTGTAACAAGAGTTAAGAGTTAATAAAGTAGAGTGTAAAGAACGCTGTTTTTTTTGGTTTTTTTTCTTTGTGATCGAAACTACTTTACAACATCAGAAGTGGGATAAAGTACCAACGCAGTGTTAAACTAAATTTAAAAAAAAAAAAAAAAAAAAAAACTTAAGTAGAAATCAACCATCGAGTGTGCTATTTTGACCAAATTAAGATGAGTGAAGCGGAACAAGAAATCGCCAAATTCAGTTTGTACACAAGAGACGAGCTCCGTGAAGAGCTCAAGAAACGCGGATTGAAGGGGGCAAGAGGAAAATCCCAATTGCTACACAAACTGCTGGTGTATGAAAAATTAATTGAACCAGATGAGAGTGCGAGCGAAACTGAAGAGGACACTGGACCGGATGACGACGAGAGAAGTGAAATTGAGAAGCTGAGGCAGGAGATCAAGTCCATGAAGGCACTACTAGACAGTATGAAGTCACAGAAGGTGAGTGAAAAGAAGGAGAAGGCTCCAACGACTATGCCAAGAGCAGCAAGTTGTGTAGAGGGGAAAATCGAGTCAAGGAGTGCCTACACAGTAAAGGATGTGGCCGGAATGCTTTGGGAATTCAATCCGGGGAATCCAATGGGACTTTCTTCAACTGCATTCGCCCGTAGAGCTCAAGAAATCAGGGAGGTGTATCAGCTAGATGGAAGGCTAGTCATGATGGCGGCGATTGGTAAGCTGGCAGGAGCAGCAAAGCTTTGGAGTAATGGCGCTCTTCATTCATCGTTGGAAGAATTTCTGGACGATCTTGTCGACAACTTCCCAGCAGAAGAGGATGTGGCTGATTTGCACGAACTGCTGCGGAATAAAAAACAACGACCACATGAGGACATAGAGGAGTTTGTGTATGCGATGAAAGCTATTGCTTCTAGGGGACAACTAGCAGAGAAAACAGTGGTTAAATACGTAGTACGGGGCATTACCGATGTAGAGTGCCGTGACGCTCTGAAGGCGGCACAGTCGGATACCATTGAGGACCTACTGAAGAAAATCCGATGGACCATAAGCGTACGATCGCAGCGAAGGCCAGCAACAACCGCAATACGAGCAGCGAACTCAACAGGAACACATGGACAGGGTACATCTGGAACAAAAAGTGGAAACTCAACATCAGATGACGCCATCAGATGCTTTAAGTGCAATCAGATGGGACACATAGGACGCAATTGCCTAAAGACCATGTGTTTCAAGTGTAATCAAGCCGGACACATTGGTCGCAACTGTACTGCAACGATTAGGGCAGCAGAACAACTTGCCAGCGGAAATGAGCAACGTACAAGGCCAAGTCAGTTGTGGGTGTGTGAAGACAAGAGTGTGTACCATAAGGTTGTGACCGTGAATGGGGAGCCAATCGAGGCTTTCATAGATCTGGGCAGCGACTGCGTCACATTACAAGAATCAGTCGCTATTACCAACAATCTTCGCTACCATAAGGATACCAGGAAGCTAAACGGATTCGGCGGAGGAGGATGCCGAACGGTAGGAAGATTGTATGCTGAAATCGAAGTGGATGCTTTACGAAGTTGGTGCGAAGTCTTAGTCGTCCCAGACGAGAGCCAGCCCTACAAAATAATTGTCGGTCGGTGTCTGCTTGACCAACCGCAAGTTATAATCGAAAAGACACACCACAAACTTAAAATCAGCGACTGCACTGTGAGGGATGGAGACAATTCGTTGATTATAACAGACGTGACAAGTGCGAAGCAGCAGGTGCGTTGCAGAATCAAAATGTGTGATATTGATGGCGTTGACATCACAAACGAGGAGAAGGAGAAACTGTGCGAGTTAGTGAACGCATATCGAGATTGTTTCGCTCTAGATGCTAGCGAGCTTGGAGTGTACAACTGGGGAGAGTGCACAATCGAAGTCACTACAACACAGCCAGTGTGTGTGCAACCTTACAGACTACCTTTCGCCAAACGGATAGGAGTAGAAGAGAAGATCAGCGAAATGTTGCAGCAGGGAGTCATTCGACCATCAACATCGAACTTTTGCGCACCGATAGTCCTTACAAAGAAGAAGGATGGTACAGATAGGATGTGCATCGACTATCGGGCGTTGAATA
The DNA here is from genome assembly GCA_916610145.1 of Eristalis arbustorum. Lineage (NCBI taxonomy): Eukaryota > Metazoa > Arthropoda > Insecta > Diptera > Syrphidae > Eristalis > Eristalis arbustorum. Next base: position 5,560 of record CAKAIZ010000470.1, read on the forward strand.
AGGTAACGACAAAACAGAAGTTCCCGATGCCTACAGTAGAGGAGATATTAGCGACTTTAGCTGGAAATAAGTATTTCACAACGCTGGACCTTGCTTCTGGGTACCATCGAGTGCGGATAGCAGAACAAAGCCGAAAATATACCGCTTTTGCTTCGGAGAACGGTCTGTATGAGTTTGTGCGAATGCCGTTTGGTCTGGTTAATGCTCCAGCTTACTTCCAAATGTGCATGAATCAACTTAAAGCACGCATGGATCATGGTGATGTGGCAGTTTACTTGGACGATGTCATCATCGCAAGCGAATCGGTAAACGAAGGACTAAGAAAGCTTGAGAAATTTCTAACAGTCCTGAGAGAGTCAGGGTTGACTCTCAACATGAAAAAGTGTGCGTTCTTGAGGACTAGCATCGAGTTCCTCGGACATCGACTGGATGGAGATGGGATAAGGCCTAGTGAGCGGAAGACAGTGGCAGTGAACGATTTTCCCCAACCCGAAAATGTGCATCAGGTTAGACAGTTTTTGGGCCTTACCGGTTACTTTCGGAAATTTATCCCGAAATATTCCCAAATCGCAACCCCTCTTACCGACTTGCTTAAACAAGACAATGCCTTTGTGTGGACGAGGGAACAGCAGAGGGCGTTCGAAGAGCTTAAAGCAAAATTAATCCATCCACCTATTCTGGCTCTCTACGACGTGAAATGCGATCACGAGGTTCATACTGATGCCTCAACTGTGGGACTTGCCGGTATACTGATGCAGCGAGGGAAGAGCGTCAACGAATTGAGACCAGTGGCATATTTCAGCAGGAAGCTGACGGAGGCAGAAGCAAAGTACCACAGCTACGAGTTGGAGGTTTTGGCTGTAGTGGAAAGTCTTGAAAGATTCCGAATATATCTGTTGGGCAAGGCATTTAAAGTCATTACCGACTGTGAAGCCATTGTAGCAACGCAAAACAAAGCCAGGATGATACCTCGAGTCGCAAGGTGGTGGCTCAAACTACAAGAATTTGAGTTTACGACAATTCACCAGCCAGGTACGAAAGCGCGTTACGTAGATGCAATGAGTCGAGAACCAGTGGAGGAACAACGAGAGTTGGAAGAAGCGTCCGCCAATGTATTGAACATCTGCATTACAAACGATGATTGGCTAGCAACGATGCAATGGCAAGATAAAATACTGAGAAACATTATCCAACAATTGCAATCAACAGTCACTGGGCGTGAGCAGAGGCAACTTCATAAGTTGTACCAGCTTGAAGGGAGACGGTTATATAGATGTGAATTCGATCAGCGGAAGTGGGTGGTGCCGAAAGAAGTGCGATGGCGAGTGTTACGAATGTGTCATGACGAGGCTGCGCACATGGGCTATGAGAAAACCTTAGAAAGGCTGAGAAGGACGTATTGGTTTCCCAAGATGAGGAAGTTTGTCAAGGGCTACGTCAAAGGATGTATCGAATGTGCCTACACCAAGAGAAAAGGTGGAGCGACGGAAGGTGAGCTGCATTGTTTGGAAAGGGTGCCAGTACCGTTCCATACGGTCCATATGGATCATCTTGGGCCTTTCATAACTGGACGAGGTGGAACTAAATATTTGGTAGCACTAGTAGACAACTTTACCAAATACACTGTTTTGAAAGCTGTAAGAACCAGTAATACAAAGGGAGTGATATCTGTCCTCAACCAAGTCAGCGAACTTTGGACTGCCCAAGCGATTAATAACCGACAGAGGTTCGGCGTTTTCATCGAGTGTGTTCTCGAGATACTGCCGGATTTCGGGGATACAACACGTTATGACGGCCGTTAGAACACCACGAGCCAACGGACAAGTAGAGAGGATCAACCGTACAGTGCTTGCAGCACTTAAGTGTAGCCATTCAGCCGGCAAGGACTGGGCACAACAGTTGAGAAGCATTCAATGGAGCCTGAACACAACAAGAAGCGCAACCACGAGAGCAACTCCGCACGAATTATTGTTTGCTTATACACCTAGAGGAATTGCTGGGGACAAGCTTCTTTTAGAACTGGAGCGCAATGGGTACTGCACTCAAGATGAAATGAATCGCAGGAGAGACACCGCTCTACAACATATTGCAAAGGACCAGCAGAAGCAGAAGGAGCGTTTTGACAAGACGCACAAGAAGCCAAACACGTACGAAGTCGATGACTTAGTCCTGATTGAACGTGAACCCATAGGAACAGGTGAGTCAAGAAAGCTTGATCCAATTTACAAGGGCCCGTACATCGTGGCAAAGGTATTGCCAAACGATAGGTACGTCCTGAGGGATATTCCAGGACAACAGCGGACTCAAAAACGATTCGAGTCGGTCGAAAGCGCAGATAAGATGAAGAAGTGGTGCGATGTGGATGAGGATCCTTTCGACGACTATAGTCAATCCCAAGGCGAAACCGATGACACTGAGCTGGAGAGTTCCGATATAGAGGATTCCGATCCAGCGGTTAGGTCAAGGCTCGAGGGCGAGCCTTAAGTCAGGATAGGCGAGCTGTAACACCTCTTCTACTCTTCTGCATATTAACTGCGTCGGCGCCCCGTTCGTCAGCGCCTTGCGCCCCTTTGGATTAGGAGCCGCTCATGGCATCGACATCAGCAGTGGGTGACCGCACTAACGGATGCATCATCCGATCATCATACGAGATCGGAGATGCGCGGATATAAAAGACAGATGCGTAGGGGCAACAGGGCAGTCGTCAGATAGAAGTGAAATAAGTGTAAGAAGAGTTAAGAGTTAATAAAGTAGAGTGTAAAGAACGCTGTTTTTTTTTTGGTTTTTTTTCTTTGTGATCGAAACTACTTTACAAATATAAAAATATTGAGAAATTAATCAGATTTTCCATGAAAAAAGTAGGTAAAAGAGCAGAAAAAGTTATATGAAAAGAAGAAACTAGTAAAAATCACAGGAAAAAGTTGGTTAAAGATCAAAAACTTTCATAGTAGGTTAGGAAATGCGGGTTTCAGCGCAGTATATACATAGAACTAGCAGTATAATATACAAATATTGAGAAAATAATCAGATTTTCCATGAAAAAAGTAGGTAAAAGAGCAGAAAAAGTTATATGAAAAGAAGAAACTAGTAAAAATCACAGGAAAAAGTTGGTTAAAGATCAAAAACTTTCATAGTAGTTTAGGAAATGCGGGTTTCAGCGCAGTATATACATAAAAATAGCAGTATAATATAAAAATATTGAGAAAATAATCAGACTTTGAATGAAAAAAGTAGGTAAAAGAGCAGAAAAAGTTATATGAAAACAAGAAACTAGTAAAAATGACAGGAAAAAGTTGGTTAAAGATCAAAAACTTTCATAGTAGTTTAGGAAATGCGGGTTTCAGCGCAGTATATATATATGTAATATAAAAATATTGAGAAAATAATCAGATTTTCCATGAAAAAAGTAGGTAAAAGGGCAGAAAAAGTTATATGAAAAGAAGAAACTAGTAAAAATCACAGGAAAAAGTTGGTTAAAGATCAAAAACTTTCATAGTAGTTTAGGAAATACGGGTTTCAGCGCAGTATATAAATATAATATAAAAATATTGAGAAAATTATCAGATTTTCCATGAAGAAAGTAGGTAAAAGAGCAGAAAAAGTTATATGAAAAGAAGAAACTAGTAAAAATCACAGGAAAATGTTGGTTAAAGATCAAAAACTTTCATAGTAGTTTAGGAAATGCGGGTTTCAGCGCAGTATATATATATGTAATATAAAAATATTGAGAAAATAATCAGATTTTCCATGAAAAAAGTAGGTAAAAGAGCAGAAAAAGTTATATGAAAAGAAGAAACTAGTAAAAATCACAGGAAAAAGTTGGTTAAAGATCAAAAACTTTCATAGTAGTTTAGGAAATGCGGGTTTCAGCGCAGTATATACACAAAAATAGCAGTATATTATTAAAATATTGAGAAAATAGTCGCATTTTCCGTGAAAAAAGTAGGTAAAGGAGCAGAAAAAGTTATATGAAAAGAAGAAACTAGTAAAAATGACAGGAAAAAGTTGGTTAAAGATCAAAAACTTTCATAGTAGTTTAGGAAATGCGGGTTTCAGCGCAGTATATATATATATGTAATATAAAAATATTGAGAAAATAATCAGACTTTGAATGAAAAAAGTAAGTAAAAGAGCAGAAAAAGTTATATGAAAAGAAGAAACTAGTAAAAATCACAGGAAAAAGTTGGTTAAAGATCAAAAACTTTCATAGTAGTTAAGGAAATGCGGGTTTCAGCGCAGTATATATATAAAATATAAAAATATTGAGAAAATAATCAGATTTTCCATGAAAAAAGTAGGTAAAAGAGCAGAAAAAGTTATATGAAAAGAAGAAACTAGTAAAAATGACAGGAAAAAGTTGGTTAAAGATCAAAAACTTTCATAGTAGTTTAGGAAATGCGGGTTTCAGCGCAGTATATATATATGTAATATAAAAATATTGAGAAAATAATCAGATTTTCCATGAAAAAAGTAGGTAAAAGAGCAGAAAAAGTTATATGAAAAGAAGAAACTAGTAAAAATGACAGGAAAAAGTTGGTTAAAGATCAAAAGCTTTCATAGTAGTTTAGGAAATGCGGGTTTCAGCGCAGTATATATATATGTAATATAAAAATATTGAGAAAATAATCAGATTTTCCATGAAAAAATAGGTAAAAGAGCAGAAAAAGTTATAAGAAAAGAAGAAACTAGTAAAAATGACAGGAAAAAGTTGCTTAAAGATCAAAAACTTTCATAGTAGTTTAGGAAATGCGGGTTTCAGCGCAGTATATACATAAAAATAGCAGTATAATATAAAAATATTAAGAATATAATCAGATTTTCCATGAAAGAAGTAGGTAAAAGAGCAGAAAAAGTTATATGAAAAGAAGAAACTAGTAAAAATCACAGGAAAAAGTTGGTTAAAGATCAAAAACTTTCATAGTAGTTTAGGAAATGCGGGTTTCAGCGCAGTATATATATAAAAATAGCAGTATAATATAAGAATATTGAGAAAATAATCAGATTTTCCATGAAAAAAGTAGGTAAAAGAGCAGAAAAAGTTATATGAAAAGAAGAAACTAGTAAAAATCACAGGAAAAATTGGTTAAAGATCAAAAACTTTCATAGTAGTTTAGGAAATGCGGGTGTCAGCGCAGTATATATATAAAAATAGCAGTATAATATAAGAATATTGAGAAAATAATCAGATTTTCCATGAAAAAAGTAGGTAAAAGAGCAGAAAAAGTTATATAAAAAGAAGAAACTAGTAAAAATCACAGGAAAAAGTTGGTTAAAGATCAAAAACTTTCATAGTAGTTTAGGAAATGCGGGATTCACCGCAGTATATACATAAAAATAGCAGTATAATATAAAAATATTGAGAAAATAATCAGATTTTCCATGAAAAAAGTAGGTAAAAGAGCAGAAAAAGTTATATGAAAAGAAGAAACTAGTAAAAATCACAGGAAAAAGTTGGTTAAAGATCAAAAACTTTCATAGTAGTTTAGGAAATGCGGATTTCAGCGCAGTATATACATAAAAATAGCAGTATAATATAAAAATATTGAGAAAATAATCAGATATTCCATGAAAAAAGTAGGTAAAAGAGCAGAAAAATTTATATGAAAAGAAGAAACTAGTAAAAATCACAGGAAAAAGTTGGTTAAAGATCAAAAACTTTCATAGTAGTTAAGGAAATGCGGGTTTCAGCGCAGTATATACATAAAAATAGCAGTATAGTATAAAAATATTGAGAAAATAATCAGATTTTCCATGAAAAAAGTAGGTAAAAGAGCAGAAAAAGTTATATGAAAAGAAGAAACTAGTAAAAATCACAGGAAAAAGTTGGTTAAAGATCAAAAACTTTAATAGTAGTTAAGGAAATGCGGGTTTCAGCGCAGTATATAAATATTATATTAAAATATTGAGAAAATTATGAGATTTTCCATGAAAAAGTAGGTAAAAGAGCCGAAAAAAGTTATATGAAAAGAAGAAACTAGTAAAAATCACAGGAAAAAGTTGGTTAAAGATCAAAAACTTTCATAGTAGTTTAGGAAATGCACGACCCCACCTCTTTCGAGTCACTGACAATGCTCAAAGAGTATTTCCTGTCTAGAAAAAGCTTCTCAAACTTGGCCGTTCGGATTCGGCATTAAACTGTAGGTCCCTTCCACTCGTGAGATAACAATAGCACGCACAACACGAGTGGTTGCTGAGAAGCTAGGCCCTGGCCCTCTATGGGCTGTAGCGCCACCCATATTATTATTATTATTATTATTATTATTATATATATATGTAATATAAAAATATTGAGAAAATAATCAGATTTTCCATGAAAAAAGTAGGTAAAAGAGCAGAAAAAGTTATATGAAAAGAAGAAACTAGTAAAAATCACAGGAAAAAGTTGGTTAAAGATCAAAAACTTTCATAGTAGTTAAGGAAATGCGGGTTTCAGCGCAGTATATAAATATTATATTAAAATATTGAGAAAATAATCAGATTTTCCATGAAAAAAGTAGGTAAAAGAGCAGAAAAAGTTATATGAAAAGAAGAAACTAGTAAAAATCACAGGAAAAAGTTGGTTAAAGATCAAAAACTTTCAAAGTAGTTAAGGAAATGCGGGTTTCAGCGCAGTATATAAATATTATATTAAAATATTGAGAAAATTATCAGATTTTCCATGAAAAAAGTAGGTAAAAGAGCAGAAAAAGTTATATGAAAAGAAGAAACTAGTAAAAATCACAAAAAAAGTTGGTTAAAGATCAAAAACTTTCATAGGAGTTTAGGAAATGCGGGTTTCAGCGCAGTATATAGATATATGTAATAAAAAAATATTGAGAAAATAATCAGATTTTCCATGAAAAAAGTAGGTAAAAGAGCAGAAAAAGTTATATGAAAAGAAGAAACTAGTAAAAATCACAGGAAAAAGTTGGTTAAAGATCAAAAACTATCATAGTAGTTTAGGAAATGCGGGTTTCAGCGCAGTATATACATAAAAATAGCAGTATAATATAAAAATATTGAAAAAATTATCAGATTTTCCATGAAGAAAGTAGGTAAAAGAGCAGAAAAAGTTATATGAAAAGAAGAAACTAGTAAAAATGACAGGAAAAAGTTGGTTAAGGATTAAAAACTTTCATAGTAGTTTAGGAAATGCGGGTTTCAGCGCAGTATATATATATAATATAAAAATATTGAGAAAATTATCAGAGTTTCCATGAAAAAAGTAGGTAAAAGAGCAGAAAAAGTTATATGAAAAGAAGAAACTAGTAAAAATCACAGGAAAAAGTTGGTTAAAGATCAAAAACTTTCATAGTAGTTTAGGAAATGCGGGTTTCAGCGCAGTATATACATAAAAATAGCAGTATAATATAAAAATATTGAGAAAATAATCAGATTTTCCATGAAAAAAGTAGGTAAAAGAGCAGAAAAAGTTATATGAAAAGAAGAAGCTAGTAAAAATCACAGGAAAAAGTTGGTTAAAGATCAAAAACTTTCATAGTAGTTAAGGAAATGCGGGTTTCAGCGCAGTATATAAATATTATATTAAAATATTGAGAAAATTATGAGATTTTCCATGAAAAAAGTAGGTAAAAGAGCAGAAAAAGTTATATGAAAAGAAGAAACCTCTAAAAATCACAGGAAAAAGTTGGTTAAAGATCAAAAACTTTCATAGTAGTTTAGGAAATGCGGGTTTCAGCGCAGTATATACATAAAAATAGCAGTATAATATAAAAATATTGAGAAAATAATCAGATTTTCCATGAAAAAAGTAGGTAAAAGAGCAGAAAAAGTTATATGAAAAGAAGAAACTAGTAAAAATCACAGGAAAAAGTTGGTTAAAGATCAAAAACTTTCATAGTAGTTAAGGAAATGCGGGTTTCAGCGCAGTGTATAAATATTATATTAAAATATTGAGAAAATAATCAGATTTTCCATGAAAAAAGTAGCTAAAAGAGCAGAAAAAGTTATATGAAAAGAAGAAACTAGTAAAAATCACAGGAAAATGTTGGTTAAAGATCAAAAACTTTCAAAGTTGTTAAGGAAATGCGGGTTTCAGCGCAGTATATAAATATTATATTAAAATATTGAGAAAATTATCAGATTTTCCATGAAAAAAGTAGGTAAAAGAGCAGAAAAAGTTATATGAAAAGAAGAAACTAGTAAAAATCACAAAAAAAGTTGGTTAAAGATCAAAAACTTTCATAGTAGTTTAGGAAATGCGGGTTACAGCGCAGTATATATATATATGTAATATAAAAATATTGAGAAAATAATCAGATTTTCCATGAAAAAAGTAGGTAAAAGAGCAGAAAAAGTTATATGAAAAGAAGAAACTAGTAAAAATGACAGGAAAAAGTTGGTTAAAGATTAAAAACTTTCATAGTAGTTTAGGAAATGCGGGTTTCAGCGCAGTATATATATATATATAATATAAAAATATTGAGAAAATTATCAGATTTTCCATGAAAAAAGTAGGTAAAAGAGCAGAAAAAGTTATATGAAAAGAAGAAACTAGTAAAAATCACAGGAAAAAGTTGGTTAAAGATCAAAAACTTTCATAGTAGTTTAGGAAATGCGGGTTTCAGCGCAGTATATACATAAAAATAGCAGTATAATATAAAAATATTGAGAAAATAATCAGATTTTCCATGAAAAAAGTAGGTAAAAGAGCAGAAAAAGTTATATGAAAAGAAGAAACTAGTAAAAATCACAGGAAAAAGTTGGTTAAAGATCAAAAACTTTCATAGTAGTTAAGGAAATGCGGGTTTCAGCGCAGTATATAAATATTATATTAAAATATTGAAAAAATTATGAGATTTTCCATGAAAAAAGTAGGTAAAAGAGCAGAAAAAGTTATATGAAAAGAAGAAACTAGTAAAAATCACAGGAAAAAGTTGGCTAAAGATCAAAAACTTTCATAGTAGTTTAGGAAATGCGGGTTTCAGCGCAGTATATACATAAAAATAGCAGTATAATATAAAAATATTGAGAAAATAATCAGATTTTCCATGAAAAAAGTAGGTAAAAGAGCAGAAAAAGTTATATGAAAAGAAGAAACTAGTAAAAATCACAGGAAAAATTGGTTAAAGATCAAAAACTTTCATAGTAGTTTAGGAAATGCGGGTGTCAGCGCAGTATATATATAAAAATAGCAGTATAATATAAGAATATTGAGAAAATAATCAGATTTTCCATGAAAAAAGTAGGTAAAAGAGCAGAAAAAGTTATATGAAAAGAAGAAACTAGTAAAAATCACAGGAAAAAGTTGGTTAAAGATCAAAAACTTTCATAGTAGTTTAGGAAATGCGGGATTCACCGCAGTATATACATAAAAATAGCAGTATAATATAAAAATATTGAGAAAATAATCAGATTTTCCATGAAAAATGTAGGTAAAAGAGCAGAAAAAGTTATATGAAAAGAAGAAACTAGTAAAATTGACAGGAAAAAGTTGGTTAAAGATCAAAAACTTTCATAGTAGTTTAGGAAATACGGGTTTCAGCGCAGTATTTACATAAAAATAGCAGTATAATATAAAAATATTGAGAAAATAATCAGATTTTCCATGAAAAAAGTAGGTAAAAGAGCAGAAAAATGTATATGAAAAGAAGAAACTAGTAAAAATCACAGGAAAAAGTTGGTTAAAGATCAAAAACTTTCATAGTAGTTAAGGAAATGCGGGTTTCAGCGCAGTATATACATAAAAATAGCAGTATAATATAAAAATATTGAGAAAATAATCAGATTTTCCATGAAAAAAGTAGGTAAAAGAGCAGAAAAAGTTATATGAAAAGAAGAAACTAGTAAAAATCACAGGAAAAAGTTGGTTAAAGATCAAAAACTTTCATAGTAGTTAAGGAAATGCGGGTTTCAGCGCAGTATATAAATATTATATTAAAATATTGAGAAAATTATGAGATTTTCCATGAAAAAGTGGGTAAAAGAGCCGAAAAAGTTATATGAAAAGAAGAAACTAGTAAAAATCACAGGAAAAAGTTGGTTAAAGATCAAAAACTTTCATAGTAGTTTAGGAAATGCGGGTTTCAGCGCAGTATATATATATGTGTGGCCCGTGGCGTTGTGGGTATGTGCGTCGACCCCAACCTCGACGTCGTAGGTTCAATTCCAGCTCTGAGCGACAAAAATAATTTTCACGACCCCACCTCTTTCGAGTCACTGACAATGCTCAAAGAGTATTTCCTGTCTAGAAAAAGCTTCTCAAACTTGGCCGTTCGGATTCGGCATTAAACTGTAGGTCCCTTCCACTCGTGAGATAACAATAGCACGCACAACACGAGTGGTTGCTGAGAAGCTAGGCCCTGGCCCTCTATGGGCTGTAGCGCCACCCATATTATTATTATTATTATTATTATTATTATTATTATATATATATGTAATATAAAAATATTGAGAAAATAATCAGATTTTCCATGAAAAAAGTAGGTAAAAGAGCAGAAAAAGTTATATGAAAAGAAGAAACTAGTAAAAATCACAGGAAAAAGTTGGTTAAAGATCAAAAACTTTCAAAGTAGTTAAGGAAATGCGGGTTTCAGCGCAGTATATAAATATTATATTAAAATATTGAGAAAATTATCAGATTTTCCATGAAAAAAAGTAGGTAAAAGAGCAGAAAAAGTTATATGAAAAGAAGAAACTAGTAAAAACCACAAAAAAAGTTGGTTAAAGATCAAAAACTTTCATAGGAGTTTAGGAAATGCGGGTTTCAGCGTAGTATATATATATATGTAATATAAAAATATTGAGAAAATAATCAGATTTTCCATGGAAAAAGTAGGTAAAAGAGCAGAAAAAGTTATATGAAAAGAAGAAACTAGTAAAAATCACAAGAAAAAGTTGGTTAAAGATCAAAAACTATCATAGTAGTTTAGGAAATGCGGGTTTCAGCGCAGTATATACATAAAAATAGCAGTATAATATAAAAATATTGAAAAAATTATCAGATTTTCCATGAAGAAAGTAGGTAAAAGAGCAGAAAAAGTTATATGAAAAGAAGAAACTAGTAAAAATGACAGGAAAAAGTTGGTTAAGGATTAAAAACTTTCATAGTAGTTTAGGAAATGCGGGTTTCAGCGCAGTATATATATATAATATAAAAATATTGAGAAAATTATCAGAGTTTCCATGAAAAAAGTAGGTAAAAGAGCAGAAAAAGTTATATGAAAAGAAGAAACTAGTAAAAATCACAGGAAAAAGTTGGTTAAAGATCAAAAACTTTCATAGTAGTTTAGGAAATGCGGGTTTCAGCGCAGTATATACATAAAAATAGCAGTATAATATAAAAATATTGAGAAAATAATCAGATTTTCCATGAAAAAAGTAGGTAAAAGAGCAGAAAAAGTTGTATGAAAAGAAGAAACTAGTAAAAATCACAGGAAAAAGTTGGTTAAAGATCAAAAACTTTCATAGTAGTTAAGGAAATGCGGGTTTCAGCGCAGTATATAAATATTATAATAAAATATTGAGAAAATTATGAGATTTTCCATGAAAAAAGTAGGTAAAAGAGCAGAAAAAGTTATATGAAAAGAAGAAACCTCTAAAAATCACAGGAAAAAGTTGGTTAAAGATCAAAAACTTTCATAGTAGTTTAGGAAATGCGGGTTTCAGCGCAGTATATACATAAAAATAGCAGTATAATATAAAAATATTGAGAAAATAATCAGATTTTCCATGAAAAAAGTAGGTAAAAGAGCAGAAAAAGTTATATGAAAAGAAGAAACTAGTAAAAATCACAGGAAAAAGTTGGTTAAAGATCAAAAACTTTCATAGTAGTTAAGGAAATGCGGGTTTCAGCGCAGTGTATAAATATTATATTAAAATATTGAGAAAATAATCAGATTTTCCATGAAAAAAGTAGCTAAAAGAGCAGAAAAAGTTATATGAAAAGAAGAAACTAGTAAAAATCACAGGAAAATGTTGGTTAAAGATCAAAAACTTTCAAAGTTGTTAAGGAAATGCGGGTTTCAGCGCAGTATATAAATATTATATTAAAATATTGAGAAAATTATCAGATTTTCCATGAAAAAAGTAGGTAAAAGAGCAGAAAAAGTTATATGAAAAGAAGAAACTAGTAAAAATCACAAAAAAAGTTGGTTAAAGATCAAAAACTTTCATAGTAGTTTAGGAAATGCGGGTTACAGCGCAGTATATATATATATGTAATATAAAAATATTGAGAAAATAATCAGATTTTCCATGAAAAAAGTAGGTAAAAGAGCAGAAAAAGTTATATGAAAAGAAGAAACTAGTAAAAATGACAGGAAAAAGTTGGTTAAAGATTAAAAACTTTCATAGTAGTTTAGGAAATGCGGGTTTCAGCGCAGTATATATATATATATAATATAAAAATATTGAGAAAATTATCAGATTTTCCATGAAAAAAGTAGGTAAAAGAGCAGAAAAAATTATATGAAAAGAAGAAACTAGTAAAAATCACAGGAAAAAGTTGGTTAAAGATCAAAAACTTTCATAGTAGTTTAGGAAATGCGGGTTTCAGCGCAGTATATACATAAAAATAGCAGTATAATATAAAAATATTGAGAAAATAATCAGATTTTCCATGAAAAAAGTAGGTAAAAGAGCAGAAAAAGTTATATGAAAAGAAGAAACTAGTAAAAATCACAGGAAAAAGTTGGTTAAAGATCAAAAACTTTCATAGTAGTTAAGGAAATGCGGGTTTCAGCGCAGTATATAAATATTATATTAAAATATTGAGAAAATTATGAGATTTTCCATGAAAAAAGTAGGTAAAAGAGCAGAAAAAGTTATATGGAAAGAAGAAACTAGTAAAAATCACAGGAAAAAGTTGGTTAAAGATCAAAAACTTTCATAGTAGTTTAGGAAATGCGGGTTTCAGCGCAGTATATACATAAAAATAGCAGTATAATATAAAAATATTGAGAAAATAATCAGATTTTCCATGAAAAAAGTAGGTAAAAGAGCAGAAAAAGTTATATGAAAAGAAGAAACTAGTAAAAATCACAGGAAAAAGTTGGTTAAAGATCAAAAACTTTCATAGTAGTTAAGGAAATGCGGGTTTCAGCGCAGTATATAAATATTATATTAAAATATTGAGAAAATAATCAGATTTTCCATGAAAAAAGTAGCTAAAAGAGCAGAAAAAGTTATATGAAAAGAAGAAACTAGTAAAAATCACATTAAAAAGTTAATTAAAGATCAAAAACTTTCAAAGTAGTTAAGGTAATGCCCGGTTTCAGCGCAGTATATAAATATTATATTAACATATTGAGAAAATTATCAGATTTTCCATGAAAAAAGTAGGTAAAAGAGCAGAAAAAGTTATATGAAAAGAAGAAACTAGTAAAAATCACAGGAAAAAAATGGTTAAAGATCAAAAACTTTCATAGTACTTAAGGAAATGCGGGTTTCAGCGCAGTATATAAATATTATATTAAAATATTGAGAAAATTATCAGATTTTCCATGAAAAAGTAGGTAAAAGAGCAGAAAAAGTTTTATGAAAAGAAGAAACTAGTAAAAATCACAGGAAAAAGTTGGTTAAAGATCAAAAACTTTCATAGTAGTTTAGGAAATGCGGGTTTCAGCGCAGTATATATATATGTAATATAAAAATATTGAGAAAATAATCAGATTTTCCATGAAAAAAGTAGGTAAAAGAGCAGAAAAAGTTATATGAAAGGAAGAAACTAGTAAAAATCACAGGAAAAAGTTGGTTAAAGATCAAAAACTTTCATAGTACTTAAGGAAATGCGGGTTTCAGCGCAGTATATACATAAAAATAGCAGTATAATATAAAAATATTGAGAAAATAATCAGATTTTCCATGAAAAAAGTAGGTAAAAGAGCAGAAAAAGTTATATGAAAAGAAGAAACTAGTAAAAATGACAGGAAAAAGTTGGTTAAAGATTAAAAACTTTCATAGTAGTTTAGAAAATGCGGGTTTCAGCGCAGTATATATATATATAATATAAAAATATTGAGAAAATAATCAGATTTTCCATGAAAAAAGTAGGTAAAAGAGCAGAAAAAGTTATATGAAAAGAAGAAACTAGTAAAAATCACAGGAAAAAGTTGGTTAAAGATCAAAAACTTTCATAGTAGTTAAGGAAATGCGGGTTTCAGCGCAGTATATAAATATTATATTAAAATATTGAGAAAATAATCAGATTTTCCATGAAAAAAGTAGCTAAAAGAGCAGAAAAAGTTATATGAAAAGAAGAAACTAGTAAAAATCACATTAAAAAGTTGGTTAAAGATCAAAAACTTTCAAAGTAGTTAAGGAAATGCCCGGTTTCAGCGCAGTATATAAATATTATATTAAAATATTGAGAAAATTATCAGATTTTCCATGAAAAAAGTAGGTAAAAGAGCAGAAAAAGTTATATGAAAAGAAGAAACTAGTAAAAATCACAGGAAAAAGTTGGTTAAAGATCAAAAACTTTCATAGTACTTAAGGAAATGCGGGTTTCAGCGCAGTATATAAATATTATATGAAAATATTGAGAAAATTATCAGATTTTCCATGAAAAAGTAGGTAAAAGAGCAGAAAAAGTAATATGAAAAGAAGAAACTAGTAAAAATCACAGGAAAAAGTTGGTTAAAGATCAAAAACTTTCATAGTAGTTTAGGAAATGCGGGTTTCAGCGCAGTATATATATATGTAATATAAAAATATTGAGAAAATAATCAGATTTTCCATGAAAAAAAGTAGCTAAAAGAGCAGAAAAAGTTATATGAAAGAAGAAGAAACTAGTAAAAATCACAGGAAAATGTTGGTTAAAGATCAAAACTTTCAAAGTTGTTAAGGAAATGCGGGTTTCAGCGCAGTATATAAATATTATATTAAAATATTGAGAAAATTATCAGATTTTCCATGAAAAAAGTAGGTAAAAGAGCAGAAAAAGTTATATGAAAAGAAGAAACTAGTAAAAATCACAAAAAAAGTTGGTTAAAGATCAAAAACTTTCATAGTAGTTTAGGAAATGCGGGTTACAGCGCAGTATATATATATATGTAATATGATTTTCCATGAAAAAAGTAGGTAAAAGAGCAGAAAAAGTTATATGAAAAGAAGAAACTAGTAAAAATGACAGGAAAAAGTTGGTTAAAGATTAAAAACTTTCATAGTAGTTTAGGAAATGCGGGTTTCAGCGCAGTATATATATATATATAATATAAAAATATTGAGAAAATTATCAGATTTTCCATGAAAAAAGTAGGTAAAAGAGCAGAAAAAATGATATGAAAAGAAGAAACTAGTAAAAATCACAGGAAAAAGTTGGTTAAAGATCAAAAACTTTCATAGTAGTTTAGGAAAATGCGGGTTTCAGCGCAGTATATACATAAAAATAGCAGTATAATATAAAAATATTGAGAAAATAATCAGATTTTCCATGAAAAAAGTAGGTAAAAGAGCAGAAAAAGTTATATGAAAAGAAGAAACTAGTAAAAATCACAGGAAAAAGTTGGTTAAAGATCAAAAACTTTCATAGTAGTTAAGGAAATGCGGGTTTCAGCGCAGTATATAAATATTATATTAAAATATTGAGAAAATTATGAGATTTTCCATGAAAAAAGTAGGTAAAAGAGCAGAAAAAGTTATATGAAAAGAAGAAACTAGTAAAAATCACAGGAAAAAGTTGGTTAAAGATCAAAAACTTTCATAGTAGTTTAGGAAATGCGGGTTTCAGCGCAGTATATACATAAAAATAGCAGTATAATATAAAAATATTGAGAAAATAATCAGATTTTCCATGAAAAAAGTAGGTAAAAGAGCAGAAAAAGTTATATGAAAAGAAGAAACTAGTAAAAATCACAGGAAAAAGTTGGTTAAAGATCAAAAACTTTCATAGTAGTTAAGGAAATGCGGGTTTCAGCGCAGTATATAAATATTATATTAAAATATTGAGAAAATAATCAGATTTTCCATGAAAAAAGTAGCTAAAAGAGCAGAAAAAGTTATATGAAAAGAAGAAACTAGTAAAAATCACATTAAAAAGTTGGTTAAAGATCAAAAACTTTCAAAGTAGTTAAGGAAATGCCCGGTTTCAGCGCAGTATATAAATATTATATTAAAATATTGAGAAAATTATCAGATTTTCCATGAAAAAAGTAGGTAAAAGAGCAGAAAAAGTTATATGAAAAGAAGAAACTAGTAAAAATCACAGGAAAAAGTTGGTTAAAGATCAAAAACTTTCATAGTACTTAAGGAAATGCGGGTTTCAGCGCAGTATATAAATATTATATGAAAATATTGAGAAAATTATCAGATTTTCCATGAAAAAGTAGGTAAAAGAGCAGAAAAAGTAATATGAAAAGAAGAAACTAGTAAAAATCACAGGAAAAAGTTGGTTAAAGATCAAAAACTTTCATAGTAGTTTAGGAAATGCGGGTTTCAGCGCAGTATATATATATGTAATATAAAAATATTGAGAAAATAATCAGATTTTCCATGAAAAAAGTAGGTAAAAGAGCAGAAAAAGTTATATGAAAGGAAGAAACTAGTAAAAA
>CAKAIZ010000471.1:0-18639 GCA_916610145.1 Eristalis arbustorum
TATAATATAAAAATATTGAGAAAATAATCAGATTTTCCATGAAAAAAGTAGGTAAGGGAGCAGAAAAAGTTATATGAAAAGAAGAAACTAGTAAAAATCACAGGAAAAAGTCGGTTAAAGATCAAAAACGTTCATAGTAGTTCAGGAAATGCGGGTTTAGCGCAGTATGTATATATATATATAATATAAAAATATTGAGAAAATAATCAGATTTTCCATGAAAAAAGTAGGTAAAAGAGCAGAAAAAGTTATATGAAAAGAAGAAACTAGTAAAAATCACAGGAAAAAGGCGGTTAAAGATCAAAAACGTTCATAGTAGTTCAGGAAATGCGGGTTTAAGCGCAGTATATATATATAAAAATAGAAGTATAATATAAAAATATTGAGAAAATAATCAGATTTTCCATGAAAAAAGTAGGTAAAAGAGCAGAAAAAGTGATATGAAAAGAAGAAACTAGTAAAAATCACAGGAAAAAGTTGGTTAAAGATGAAAAACTTTCATAGTAGTTCAGGAAATGCGTCTTTAGCGCAGTATATATATATATATATATATATATATATATATAATATAAAAATATTGAGAAAATAATCAGATTTTCCATGAAAAAACTAGGTAAAAGAGCAGAAAAGGTTATATGAAGAGAAGAAACAAGTAAAAATCACAGGAAAAAGTCGGTTAAAGATCAAAAACTTTCATAGTAGTTCAGGAAATGCGGGTTTCAGCGCAGTATATATATAAAAATAGCAGTATAATATAAAAATATTGAGAAAATAATAAGATTTTCCATGAAAAAAGTAGGTATAAAAGCAGAAAAAGTTATATGAAAGGAAGAAACTAGTAAAAATCACAGGAAAAAGTCGGTTAAAGATCAAAAACTTTCATAGTAGTTCAGGAAATGCGGGTTTCGGCGCAGTATGTATATATATATATATAATATAAAATATTGAGAAAATAATCAGATTTTCCATGAAAAAAGTAGGTAAAAGAGCAGAAAAAGTTATATGAAAAGAAGAAACTAGTAAAAATCACAGTAAAAAGTCGGTTAAAGATCAAAAACTTTCATAGTAGGTCAGGAAATGCGGGTTTCAGGGCAGTATGTATATATATATATAATATAAAAATATTGAAAAAATAATCAGATTTTCCATGAAAAAAGTAGGTAAAAGAGCAAAAAAGTTATATAAAAAGAAGAAACTAGTAAAAATCACAGGAATAAGTCGGTTAAAGATCAAAAACGTTCATAGTAGTTCAGGAAATGAGGGTTTAAGCGCAGTATATATATATATAAAAATAGCAGTATAATATAAAAATATTGAGAAAATAATCAGATTTTCCATGAAAAAAGTAGGTAAAAGAGCAGAAAAAGTTATATGAAAAGAAGAAACTGGTAAAAATCACAGGAAAAAGTTGGTTAAAGATGAAAAACTTTCATAGTAGTTCAGGATATGCGGGTTAAGCGCAGTATATATATATATATATATAATATAAAAGTATTGAGAAAATATTCAGATTTTCCTTGAAAAAAGAAGGTAAAAGAGCTGAAAAAGTTATATGAAAAGAAGAAACTAGTAAAAATCACAGGAAAAAGTCGGTTAAAGATCAAAAACGTTCATAGTAGTTCAGGAAATGCGCGTTTAAGCGCAGTATATATATAAAAATAGCAGTATAATATAAAAATATTGAGAAAATAATCAGATTTTCCATGAAAAAAAGTAGGTAAAAGAGCAGAAAAAGTTATATGAAAAGAAGAAACAAGTAAAAATCACAGGAAAAAGTCGGTTCAAGATCAAAAACTTTCATAGTAGTTCAGGAAATGCGGGTTTCAGCGCAGTATATATATAAAAATAGCAGTATAATATAAAAATATTGAAAAAATAATCAGATTTTCCATGAAAAAAGTAGGTATAAAAGCAGAAAAAGTTATATGAAAGGAAGAAACTAGTAAAAATCACAGGAAAAAGTCGGTTAAAGATCAAAAACTTTCATAGTAGTTCAGGAAATGCGGGTTTCAGCGCAGTATATATATAAAAATAGCAGTATAATATAAAAATATTGAGAAAATAATCAGATTTTCCATGAAAAAAGTAGGTAAAAGAGCAGAAAAAGTTATATGAAAAGAAAGAAACTAGTAAAAATCACAGGAACAAGTCGGTTAAAGATCAAAAACTTTCATAGTAGTTCAAAAAATGCGGGTTTCACCGCAGTATATATATATATATATATATAATATAAAAATATTGAGAAAATAGTCAGATTTTCCATGAAAAAAGTAGGTAAAAGAGCAAAAAAAGTTATATGAAAAGAAGAAACTAGTAAAAATCACAGGAAAAAAGTCGGTTAAAGATCAAAAACTTTCATAGTAGTTCAGGAAATGCGGGTTTCAGCGCAGCATGTATATATATATATAATATAAAAATATTGAGAAAATAATCAGATTTTCCATGAAAAAAGTAGGTAAAAGAGCAGAAAAAGTTATATGAAAAGAAGAAACTAGTAAAAATCACAGGAAAAAGTTGGTTAAAGATCAAAAACTTTCATAGTAGTTCAGGAAATGTGGGTTTCAGCGCAGTATGTATATATATATATAATATAAAAATATTGAGAAAATAATCAGATTTTCCACGAAAAAAATAGGTAAAAGAGCAGAAAAAGTTATATGAAAAGAAGAAACTAGTAAAAATCACAGGAAAAAGTCGGTTAAAGATGAAAAACTTTCGTAGTAGTTCAGGAAATGCGGGTTTCAGCGCAGTATATATATATATATAATATAAAAATATTGAGAAAATAATCAGATTTTCCATGAAAAAAGTAGGTAAAAGAGCAGAAAAAGTTATATGAAAAGAAGAAACTAGTAAAAATCACAGGAAAAAGTCGGTTAAAGATCAAAAACTTTCATAGTAGTTCAGGAAATGCGGGTTTCGGCGCAGTATATATATAAAAATAGCAGTATAATATAAAAATATTGAGAAAATAATCAGATTTTCCATGAAAAAAGTAGGTAAAAGAGCAGAAAAAGTTATATGAAAAGAAGAAACTAGTAAAAATCACAGGAAAAAGAAGGTTAAAGATCAAAAACTTTCAAAGTAGTTCAGGAAATGTGGGTTTCAGCGCAGTATGTATATATATATATATAATATAAAAATATTGAGAAAATAATCAGATTTTCCATGAAAAAAGTGGGTAAAAGAGCAGAAAAAGTTATATGAAAAGAAGAAACTAGTAAAAATCACAGGAAAAAGTCGGTTAAAGATCAAAAACGTTCATAGTTGTTCAGGAAATGCGGGTTTAAGCGTAGTATATATAAAAAAAAGCAGTATAATATAAAAATATTGAGAAAATAATCAGATTTTCCATGAAAAAGTAGGTAAAAGAGCAGAAAAAGTTATATGAAAAGAAGAAACTAGTAAAAATCACTGGAAAAAGTCGGTTAAAGATCAAAAACTTTCATAGTAGTTCAGGAAATACGGGTTTCAGCGCAGTATATATATATATATATATAATATAAAAATTTTGAGAAAATAATCAGATTTTCATGAAAAAAGTATGTAAAAGAGCAGAAGAAATTATCTGAAAAGAAGAAACTAGTAAAAATCACAGGAAAAAGTCGGTTAAAGATCAAAAACTTTCATAGAAGTTCAGGAAATGCGGGTTTAAGCGCAGTATATATATAAAAATAGCAGTATAATATAAAAATATTGAGAAAATAATCAGATTTTCCATGAAAAAAGTAGGTAAAAGAGCAGAAAAAGTTATATGAAAAGAAGAAACTAGTAAGAATCACAGGAAAAAGTTGGTTAAAGATGAAAAACTTTCATAGTAGTTCAGGAAATGCGGGTTTAGCGCAGTATATATATATATATTTATATAATATAAGAATATTGAGAAAAAAATCAGATTTTCCATGAAAAAAGTGGGTAAAAGAGCAGAAAAAGTTATATGAAAAGAAGAAACTAGTAAAAATCACAGTAAAAAGTCGGTTAAAGATCAAAAACTTTCATAGTAGTTCAGAAAATGCGGGTTTCAGCGCAGTATATATATAAAAATGGCAGTATAATATAAAAATATTGAGAAAATAATCAGATTTTCCATGCAAAAAGTAGGTAAAAGAGCAGAAAAAGTTATATGAAAAGAAGAAACTAGTAAAAATCACAGGAAAAAGAAGGTTAAAGATCAAAAACTTTCATAGTAGTTCAGGAAATGCTGGTTTCAGCGCAGTATGTATATATATATAAAATATAAAAATATTGAGAAAATAATCAGATTTTCCATGAAAAAAGTAGGTATAAAAGCAGAAATAGTTATATGAAAAGAAGAAACTAGTAAAAATCACAGGAAAAAGTTGGTTAAAGATCAAAAACTTTAACCAGTAGTTCAGGAAATGCTGGTTTCAGCGCAGTATGTATATATATATATATAATATAAAACTATTGAGAAAATAATCAGATTTTCCATGAAAAAAGTAGGTAAAAGAGCAGAAAAAGTTATATGAAAAGAAGAAACTAGTAAAAATCACAGGAAAAATTCGGTTTAAGATCAAAGACTTTCATAGTAGTTCATATAAATAAGTATATATATAAAAATAGCAGTATAATATAAAATTATTGAGAAAATAATCAGATTTACCATGAAAAAAGTAGGTAAAAGAGCAGAAAAAGTTATATGAAAAGAAGAAACTAGTAAAAATCACAGGAAAAAGTCGGTTAAAGATCAAAAACTTTCATAGTAGTTCAGGAAATGCGGGTTTCAGCGCAGTATGTATATATATATATATATAATATAAAAATATTGAGAAAATAATCAGATTTTCCATGAAAAAAGTAGGTAAAAGAGCAGAAAAAGTTATATGAAAAGAAGAAACTAGTAAAAATCACAGGAAAAAGTCGGTTAAAGATCAAAAACTTTCATAGTAGTTCAGGAAATGCGGGTTTCAGCGCAGTATGTATATATAATATTAAAATATGAGAAAATAATCAGATTTTCCATGAAAAAAGTAGGTAAAAGAGCAGAAAAAGTTATATGAAAAGAAGAAACTAGTAAAAATCACAGGAAAAAGTCGGTTAAAGATCAAAAACTTTCATAGTAGTTCAGGCAATACGGGTTTCAGCGCAGTATGTATATATATATATAATATAAAAATATTGAGAAAAAATCAGATTTTCCATGAAAAAAGTATGTAAAAGAGCAGAAAAAGTTATATGAAATGAAGAAACTAGTAAAAATCACTGGAATAAGTCGGTTAAAGATCAAAAACTTTCATAGTAGTTCAGGAAATGCGGGTTTAGCGCAGTATATATATATATATATATATAATATAAAATTTTTGAGAAAATAATCAGATTTTCCATGAAAAAAGTAGGTAAAAGAGCAGAAAAAGTTATATGAAAAGAAGAAACTAGTAAAAATCACAGGAAAAAGTCGGTTAAAGATCAAAAACTTTCATAGTAGTTCAGGAAATACGGGTTTCAGCGCAGTATGTATATATATATATAATATAAAAATATTGAGAAAATAATCAGATTTTCCATGATAAAAGTAGGTAAAAGAGCAGAAAAAGTTATATGAAAAGAAGAAACTAGTAAAAATCACAGGAAAAAGTCGGTTTAAAGATCAAAAACTTCATAGTAGTTCAGGAAATGCGGTTTTCAGCGCAGTATATATATAAAAATAGCAGTATAATATAAAAATATTGAGAAAATAATCAGATTTTCCATGAAAAAAGTAGGTAAAAGAGCAGAAAAAGTTATATGAAAAGAAGAAACTAGTAAAAATCACAGGAAAAAGTCGGTTAAAGATCAAAAACTTTCATAGTAGCGTATGTATATATATATATAAGCGCAGTATGTATATATATATATAATATAAAAATATTAAGAAAAAATCAGATTTTCCATGAAAAAAGTAGGTAAAAGAGCAGAAAAAGTTATATGAAATGAAGAAACTAGTAAAAATCACTGGAAAAAGTCGGTTAAAGATCAAAAACTTTCATAGTAGTTCAGGAAATGCGGGTTTAGCGCAGTATATATATATATATAATATAATATAAAATTATTGAGAAAATAATCAGATTTTCCATGAAAAAAGTAGGTAAAGAGCAGAAAAAGTTATATGAAAAGAAGAAACTAGTAAAAATCACAGGAAAAAGTCGGTTAAAGATCAAAAACTTTCATAGTAGTTCAGGAAATGCGGTTTTCAGCGCAGTATATATATAAAAATAGCAGTATAATATAAAAATATTGAGAAAATAATCAGATTTTCCATGAAAAAAGTAGGTAAAAGAGCAGAAAAAGTTATATGAAAAGAAGAAACTAGTAAAAATCACAGGAAAAAGTCGGTTAAAGATCAAAAACTTTCATAGTAGTTCAGGAAATACGGGTTTCAGCGCAGTATGTATATATATATATAATATAAAAATATTGAGAAAATAATCAGATTTTCCATGAAAAAAGTAGGTAAAAGAGCAGAAAAAGTTATATGAAATGAAGAAACTAGTAAAAATCACTGGAAAAAGTCGGTTAAAGATCAAAAACTTTCATAGTAGTTCAGGAAATGCGGGTTTCAGCGCAGAATATATATAAAAATAGCAGTATAATATAAAAATATTGAGAAAATAATCAGATTTTCCATGAAAAAAGTAGGTATAAAAAGCAGAAAAAGTTATATGAAAAGAAGAAACTTGTAAAAATCACAGGAAAAAGTTGGTTAAAGATCAAAAACTTTCATAGTAGTTCAGGAAATGCGGGTTTCAGCGCAGTATGTATATATATATATAATATAAAAATATTGAGAAAATAATCAGATTTTCCATGAAAAAAGTAGGTAAAAGAGCAGACAAAGTTATTATGAAAAGAAGAAACTAGTAAAAATCACAGGAAAAAATCGGTTAAAGATCAAAAACTTTCATTGCTGTTCAGGAAATGCGGGTTTCAGCGCAGTATGTATATATATATATAATATAAAAATATTGAGAAAATAATCAGATTTTCCATGAAAAAAGTAGGTAAAAAGAGCAGAAAAAGTTATATGAAAAGAAGAAACTAGTAAAAATCACAGGAAAAAGTTGGTTTAAAGATCAAAAACTTTCATAGTAGTTCAGGAAATGTGGGTTTCAGCGCAGTATGTATATATATATATATATAATATAAAAATATTGAGAAAATAATCAGATTTTCCATGAAAAAAGTAGGTAAAAGAGCAGACAAAGTTATATGAAAAAGAAGAAACTAGTAAAAATCACAGGAAAAAGTCGGTTAAAGATCAAAAACTTTCATAGTAGTTCAGGAAATGCGGGTTTCAGCGCAGTATGTATATATATATATATATATAATATAAAAATATTGAGAAAATAATCAGATTTTCCATGAAAAAAGTAGGTAAAAGAGCAGAAAAAGTTATATGAAAAAGAAGAAACTAGTAAAAATCACAGGAAAAAGTCGGTTAAAGATCAAAAACTTTCATAGTAGTTCAGGAAATGCGGGTTTCAGCGCAGTATATATAAAAATAGCAGTATAATATAAAAATATTGAGAAAATAATCAGATTTTCCATGAAAAAAGTAGGTATAAAAAGCAGAAAAAGTTATATGAAAAGAAGAAACTAGTAAAAATCACAGGAAAAAGTTGGTTAAAGATCGAAAACTTTCATAGTAGTTCAGGAAATGCGGGTTTCAGCGCAGTATGTATATTATATATATAATATAATAATATTGAGAAAATAGTCAGATTTTCCATGAAAAAAGTAGGTAAAAGAGCAGAAAAAGTTATATGAAAAGAAGAAACTAGTAAAAATCACAGGAAAAAAGTCGGTTAAAGATCAAAAACTTTCATAGTAGTTCAGGAAATGCGGGTTTCAGCGCAGTCTATATATATATATATATATATATAATATAAAAATATTGAGAAAATAATCAGATTTTCCATGAAAAAAGTAGGTAAAAGAGCAGAAAAAGTTATATGAAAAGAAGAAACTAATAAAAATCACAGGAAAAAGTCGGTTAAAGATCAAAAACGTTCATAGTAGTTCAGGAAATGCGGGTTTAAGCGCAGTATAATATATAAAAATAGCAGTATAATATAAAAATATTGAGAAGATAATCAGATTTTCCATGACAAAAGTAGGTAAAAAGAGCAGAAAAAGTTATATGAAAAGAAGAAACTAGTAAAATCACAGGAAAAAGTCGGTTAAAGATCAAAAACTTTCATAGTAGTTCAGGAAATGCGGGTTTCAGCGCAGTATATATATATATATATATATATATATATATATTATATATATATATATATATATATATATATTAATATAAAAATATTGAGAAAATAATCAGATTTTCCATGAAAAAAGTATGTAAAAGAGCAGAAGAAGTTATATGAAAAGAAGAAACTAGTAAAATCACAGGAAAAAGTCGGTTAAAGATCAAAAACGTTCATAGTAGTTCAGGAAATGCGGGTTTCAGCGCAGTATGTATATATATATATATATATATATAATATAAAAATATTGAGAAAATAATCAGATTTTCCATGAAAAAAGTAGGTAAAAGAGCAGAAAAAGTTATATGAAAAGAAGAAACTAGTAAAAATCACAGGAAAAAGTCGGTTAAAGATCAAACACTTTCATAGTAGTTCAGGAAATGCGGGTCTCAGCGCAGTATATATATATATATATAATATAAAAATATTGAGAAAATAATCAGATTTTCCATGAAAAAAGTAGGTAAAAGAGCAGAAAAATTTATATGAAAAGAAGAAGCTAGTAAAAATCGCAGGAAAAAGTCGGTTAAAGATCAAAAACGTTCATAGTAGTTCAGGAAATGCGGGTTTAAGCCCACTATATATATAAAAATAGCAGTATAATATAAAAATATTGAGAAAATAATCAGATTTTCCATGAAAAAAGTAGGTAAAAGAGCAGAAAAAGTTATATGAAAAGAAGAAACTAGTAAAAATCACAGGAAAAAGAAGGTTAAAGATCAAAAACTTTCATAGTAGTTCAGGAAATGCTGGTTTCAGCGCAGTATGTATATATATATATAATATAAAAATATTGAGAAAATAATCAGATTTTCCATGAAAAAAGTAGGTATAAAAGCAGAAATAGTTATATGAAAAGCAGAAACTAGTAAAAATCGCAGGAAAAAGTTGGTTAAAGATCAAAAACTTTCATAGTAGTTCAGGAAATGCGGGTTTCAGCGCAGTATATATATATATATATATAATATAAAAATATTGAGAAAATAATCAGATTTTCCATGAAAAAAGTAGGTAAAAGAGCAGAAAAAGTTATATGAAAAGAAGAAACTAGTAAAAATCACAGGAAAAAGAAGGTTAAAGATCAGAAACTTTCGTAGTAGTTCAGGAAATGCTGCTTTCAGCGCAGTATGTATATATATATAATATAAAAATATTGAGAAAATAATCAGATTTTCCATGAAAAAAGTTGGTAAAAGAGCAGAAAAAGTTATATGAAAAGAAGAAACTAGTAAAAATCACAGGAAAAATTCGGTTAAAGATCAAAGACTTTCATAGTAGTTCAGGAAATGCGGGTTTCAGCGCAGTATATATATAAAAATTGCAGTATAATATAAAAATATTGAGAAAATAATCAGATTTTCCTTGAAAAAAGTAGGTAAAAGAGCAGAAAAAGTTATATGAAAAGAAGAAACTAGTAAAAATCACAGGAAAAAGTCGGTTAAAGATCAAAAACTTTCATAGTAGTTCAGGAAATGCGGGTTTCAGCGCAGTATGTATATATACATATAATATAAAAATATTGAGAAAATAATCAGATTTTCCATGAAAAAAGTAGGTAAAAGAGCAAAAAAAGTTATATGAAAAGAAGAAACTATTAAAAATTACAGGAAAAAGTTGGTTAAAGATCAAAAACTTTCGTAGTAGTTCAGGAAATGCGGGTTTCAGCGCAGTATATATATAAAAATAGCAGTATAATATAAAAATATTGAGAAAATAATCAGATTTTCCATGAAAAAAGTAGGTAAAAGAGCAGAAAAAGTTATATGAAAAGAAGAAACTAGTAAAAATCACAGGAAAAAGTCGGTTAAAGATCAAAAACTTTCATAGTAGTTCAGGAAATGCGGGTTTCAGCGCAGTATGTATATATATATATATAATATAAAAATATTGAGAAAATAATCAGATTTTCCATGAAAAAAGTAGGTAAAAGAGCAGAAAAAGTTATATGAAAAGAAGAAACTAGTAAAAATCACAGGAAAAAGTCGGTTAAAGATCAAAAACGTTCATAGTTGTTCAGGAAATGCGGGTTTAAGCGTAGTATATATAAAAAAAAGCAGTATAATATAAAAATATTGAGAAAATAATCAGATTTTCCATGAAAAAAGTAGGTAAAAGAGCAGAAAAAGTTATATGAAAAGAAGAAACTAGTAAAAATCACTGGAAAAAGTCGGTTGAAGATCAAAAACTTTCATAGTAGTTCAGGAAATACGGGTTTCAGCGCAGTATATATATATATATATAATATAAAAATTTTGAGAAAATAATCAGATTTTCATGAAAAAAGTATGTAAAAGAGCAGAAGAAATTATCTGAAAAGAAGAAACTAGTAAAAATCACAGGAAAAAGTCGGTTAAAGATCAAAAACGTTCATAGAAGTTCAGGAAATGCGGGTTTAAGCACAGTATATATATAAAAATAGCAGTATAATATAAAAATATTGAGAAAATAATCAGATTTTCCATGAAAAAAGTAGGTAAAAGAGCAGAAAAAGTTATATGAAAAGAAGAAACTAGTAAGAATCACAGGAAAAAGTTGGTTAAAGATGAAAAACTTTCATAGTAGTTCAGGAAATGCGGGTTTAGCGCAGTATATATATATATATTTATATAATATAAGAATATTGAGAAAAAAATCAGATTTTCCATGAAAAAAGTGGGTAAAAGAGCAGAAAAAGTTATATGAAAAGAAGAAACTAGTAAAAATCACAGGAAAAAGTCGGTTAAAGATCAAAAACTTTCATAGTAGTTCAGAAAATGCGGGTTTCAGCGCAGTATATATATAAAAATGGCAGTATAAAATAAAAATATTGAGAAAATAATCAGATTTTCCATGCAAAAAGTAGGTAAAAGAGCAGAAAAAGTTATATGAAAAGAAGAAACTAGTAAAAATCACAGGAAAAAGAAGGTTAAAGATCAAAAACTTTCATAATAGTTCAGGAAATGCTGGTTTCAGCGCAGTATGTATATACATATAAAATATAAAAATATTGAGAAAATAATCAGATTTTCCATGAAAAAAGTAGGTATAAAAGCAGAAATAGTTATATGAAAAGAAGAAACTAGTAAAAATCACAGGAAAAAGTTGGTTAAAGATCAAAAACTTTAACCAGTAGTTCAGGAAATGCTGGTTTCAGCGCAGTATGTATATATATATATATATATAATATAAAACTATTGAGAAAATAATCAGATTTTCCATGAAAAAAGTAGGTAAAAGAGCAGAAAAAGTTATATGAAAAGAAGAAACTAGTAAAAATCACAGGAAAAATTCGGTTAAAGATCAAAGACTTTCATAGTAGTTCATATAAATAAGTATATATATAAAAATAGCAGTATAATATAAAATTATTGAGAAAATAATCAGATTTTCCTTGAAAAAAGTAGGTAAAAGAGCAGAAAAAGTTATATGAAAAGAAGAAACTAGTAAAAATCACAGGAAAAAGTCGGTTAAAGATCAAAAACTTTCATAGTAGTTCAGGAAATGCGGGTTTCAGCGCAGTATGTATATATATATATATATAATATAAAAATATTGAGAAAATAATCAGATTTTCCATGAAAAAAGTAGGTAAAAGAGCAGAAAAAGTTATATGAAAAGAAGAAACTAGTAAAAATCACAGGAAAAAGTCGGTTAAAGATCAAAAACTTTCATAGTAGTTCAGGAAATGCGGTTTTCAGCGCAGTATATATATAAAAATAGCAGTATAATATAAAAATATTGAGAAAATAATCAGATTTTCCATGAAAAAAGTAGGTAAAAGAGCAGAAAAAGTTATATGAAAAGAAGAAACTAGTAAAAATCACAGGAAAAAGTCGGTTAAAGATCAAAAACTTTCATAGTAGTTCAGGCAATACGGGTTTCAGCGCAGTATGTATATATATATATAATATAAAAATATTGAGAAAAAATCAGATTTTCCATGAAAAAAGTAGGTAAAAGAGCAGAAAAAGTTATATGAAATGAAGAAACTAGTAAAAATCACTGGAAAAAGTCGGTTAAAGATCAAAAACTTTCATAGTAGTTCAGGAAATGCGGGTTTAGCGCAGTATATATATATATATATATAATATAAAATTATTGAGAAAATAATCAGATTTTCCATGAAAAAAGTAGGTAAAAGAGCAGAAAAAGTTATATGAAAAGAAGAAACTAGTAAAAATCACAGGAAAAAGTCGGTTAAAGATCAAAAACTTTCATAGTAGTTCAGGAAATACGGGTTTCAGCGCAGTATGTATATATATATATAATATAAAAATATTGAGAAAATAATCAGATTTTCCATGAAAAAAGTAGGTAAAAGAGCAGAAAAAGTTATATGAAAAGAAGAAACTAGTAAAAATCACAGGAAAAAGTCGGTTAAGATCAAAAACTTTCATAGTAGTTCAGGAAATGCGGTTTTCAGCGCAGTATATATATAAAAATAGCAGTATAATATAAAAATATTGAGAAAATAATCAGATTTTCCATGAAAAAAGTAGGTAAAAGAGCAGAAAAAGTTATATGAAAAGAAGAAACTAGTAAAAATCACAGGAAAAAGTCGGTTAAAGATCAAAAACTTTCATAGTAGCGTATGTATATATATATATAAGCGCAGTATGTATATATATATATATAATATAAAAATATTGAGAAAAAATCAGATTTTCCATGAAAAAAGTAGGTAAAAGAGCAGAAAAAGTTATATGAAATGAAGAAACTAGTAAAAATCACTGGAAAAAGTCGGTTAAAGATCAAAAACTTTCATAGTAGTTCAGGAAATGCGGGTTTAGCGCAGATATATATATATATATATAATATAAAATTATTGAGAAAATAATCAGATTTTCCATGAAAAAAGTAGGTAAAAGAGCAGAAAAAGTTATATGAAAAGAAGAAACTAGTAAAAATCACAGGAAAAAGTCGGTTAAAGATCAAAAACTTTCATAGTAGTTCAGGAAATGCGGTTTTCAGCGCAGTATATATATAAAAATAGCAGTATAATATAAAAATATTGAGAAAATAATCAGATTTTCCATGAAAAAAGTAGGTAAAAGAGCAGAAAAAGTTATATGAAAAGAAGAAACTAGTAAAAATCACAGGAAAAAGTCGGTTAAAGATCAAAAACTTTCATAGTAGTTCAGGAAATACGGGTTTCAGCGCAGTGTGTATATATATATATATAATATAAAAATATTGAGAAAATAATCAGATTTTCCATGAAAAAAGTAGGTAAAAGAGCAGAAAAAGTTATATGAAATGAAGAAACTAGTAAAAATCACTGGAAAAAGTCGGTTAAAGATCAAAAACTTTCATAGTAGTTCAGGAAATGCGGGTTTCAGCGCAGAATATATATAAAAATAGCAGTATAATATAAAAATATTGAGAAAATAATCAGATTTTCCATGAAAAAAGTAGGTATAAAAGCAGAAAAAGTTATATGAAAAGAAGAAACTTGTAAAAATCACAGGAAAAAGTTGGTTAAAGATCAAAAACTTTCATAGTAGTTCAGGAAATGCGGGTTTCAGCGCAGTATGTATATATATATATAATATAAAAATATTGAGAAAATAATCAGATTTTCCATGAAAAAAGTAGGTAAAAGAGCAGACAAAGTTATATGAAAAGAAGAAACTAGTAAAAATCACAGGAAAAAATCGGTTAAAGATCAAAAACTTTCATAGCTGTTCAGGAAATGCGGGTTTCAGCGCAGTATGTATATATATATATAATATAAAAATATTGAGAAAATAATCAGATTTTCCATGAAAAAAGTAGGTAAAAGAGCAGAAAAAGTTATATGAAAAGAAGAAACTAGTAAAAATCACAGGAAAAAGTTGGTTAAAGATCAAAAACTTTCATAGTAGTTCAGGAAATGTGGGTTTCAGCGCAGTATGTATATATATATATATAATATAAAAATATTGAGAAAATAATCAGATTTTCCATGAAAAAAGTAGGTAAAAGAGCAGACAAAGTTATATGAAAAGAAGAAACTAGTAAAAATCACAGGAAAAAGTCGGTTAAAGATCAAAAACTTTCATAGTAGTTCAGGAAATGCGGGTTTCAGCGCAGTATGTATATATATATATATATATAATATAAAAATATTGAGAAAATAATCAGATTTTCCATGAAAAAAGTAGGTAAAAGAGCAGAAAAAGTTATATGAAAAGAAGAAACTAGTAAAAATCACAGGAAAAAGTCGGTTAAAGATCAAAAACTTTCATAGTAGTTCAGGAAATGCGGGTTTCAGCGCAGTATATATAAAAATAGCAGTATAATATAAAAATATTGAGAAAATAATCAGATTTTCCATGAAAAAAGTAGGTATAAAAGCAGAAAAAGTTATATGAAAAGAAGAAACTAGTAAAAATCACAGGAAAAAGTTGGTTAAAGATCGAAAACTTTCATAGTAGTTCAGGAAATGCGGGTTTCAGCGCAGTATGTATATATATATATAATATAATAATATTGAGAAAATAGTCAGATTTTCCATGAAAAAAGTAGGTAAAAGAGCAGAAAAAGTTATATGAAAAGAAGAAACTAGTAAAAATCACAGGAAAAAGTCGGTTAAAGATCAAAAACTTTCATAGTAGTTCAGGAAATGCGGGTTTCAGCGCAGTATATATATATATATATATATATAATATAAAAATATTGAGAAAATAATCAGATTTTCCATGAAAAAAGTAGGTAAAAGAGCAGAAAAAGTTATATGAAAAGAAGAAACTAATAAAAATCACAGGAAAAAGTCGGTTAAAGATCAAAAACGTTCATAGTAGTTCAGGAAATGCGGGTTTAAGCGCAGTATATATATAAAAATAGCAGTATAATATAAAAATATTGAGAAGATAATCAGATTTTCCATGAAAAAAGTAGGTAAAAGAGCAGAAAAAGTTATATGAAAAGAAGAAACTAGTAAAAATCACAGGAAAAAGTCGGTTAAAGATCAAAAACTTTCATAGTAGTTCAGGAAATGCGGGTTTCAGCGCAGTATATATATATATATATATATATATATATATAATATAAAAATATTGAGAAAATAATCAGATTTTCCATGAAAAAAGTATGTAAAAGAGCAGAAGAAGTTATATGAAAAGAAGAAACTAGTAAAAATCACAGGAAAAAGTCGGTTAAAGATCAAAAACGTTCATAGTAGTTCAGGAAATGCGGGTTTCAGCGCAGTATATATATATATATATATATATATATAATATAAAAATATTGAGAAAATAATCAGATTTTCCATGAAAAAAGTAGGTAAAAGAGCAGAAAAAGTTATATGAAAAGAAGAAACTAGTAAAAATCACAGGAAAAAGTTGGTTAAAGATGAAAAACTTTCATAGTAGTTCAGGAAATGCGGGTTTAGCGCAGTATATATCTAAATTTATATAATATAAGAATATTGAGAAAATAATCAGATTTTCCATGAAAAAAGTAGGAAAAAGAGCAGAAAAGTTATATGAAAAGAAGAAACTAGTAAAAATCACAGGAAAAAGTCGGTTGAAGATCAAAAACTTTCATAGTAGTTCAGGAAATGCGGGTTTCAGCGCAGTATATATATAAAAATAGCAGTATAATATAAAAATATTGAGAAAATAATCAGATTTTCCATGAAAAAAGTAGGTATAAAAGCAGAAAAAGTTATATTAAAAGAAGAAACTAGTAAAAATCACAGGAAAAAGTTGGTTAAAGATCAGAAGCTTTCATAGTAGTTCAGGAAATGCGGGTTTCAGCGCAGTATGTATATATATATATAATATAAAATATTGAGAAAATAATCAGATTTTCCATGAAAAAAGTAGGTAAAAGAGCAGAAAAAGTTATATGAAAAAAAGAAACTAGTAAAAATCACAGGAAAAAGTCGGTTAAAGATCAAAAACTTTCATAGTAGTTCAGGAAATGCGGGTTTCAGCGCAGCATGTATATATATATAATATAAAAATATTGAGAAAATAATCAGATTTTCCATGAAAAAAGTAGGTAAAAGAGCAGAAAAAGTTATATGAAAAGAAGAAACTAGTAAAAATCACAGGAAAAAGTTGGTTAAAGATCAAAAACTTTCATAGTAGTTCAGGAAATGCGGGTTTCAGCGCAGTATATATATAAAAATAGCAGTATAATATAAAAATATTGAGAAAATAATCATATTTTCCATGAAAAAAGTAGGTAAAAGAGCAGAAAAAGTTATATGAAAAGAAGAAACTAGTAAAAATCACAGGAAAAAAGTCGGTTAAAGATCAAACACTTTCATAGTAGTTCAGGAAATGCGGGTTTCAGCGCAGTATATATATATATATATAATATAAAAATATTGAGAAAATAATCAGATTTTCCATGAAAAAAGTAGGTAAAAGAGCAGAAAAAGTTATATGAAAAGAAGAAGCTAGTAAAAATCGCAGGAAAAAGTCGGTTAAAGATCAAAAACGTTCATAGTAGTTCAGGAAATGCGGGTTTAAGCCCACTATATATATAAAAATAGCAGTATAATATAAAAATATTGAGAAAATAATCAGATTTTCCATGAAAAAAGTAGGTAAAAGAGCAGAAAAAGTTATATGAAAAGAAGAAACTAGTAAAAATCACAGGAAAAAGAAGGTTAAAGATCAAAAACTTTCATAGTAGTTCAGGATATGCTGGTTTCAGCGCAGTATGTATATATATATATAATATAAAAATATTGAGAAAATAATCAGATTTTCCATGAAAGAAGTAGGTATAAAAGCAGAAATAGTTATATGAAAAGCAGAAACTAGTAAAAATCGCAGGAAAAAGTTGGTTAAAGATCAAAAACTTTCATAGTAGTTCAGGAAATGCGGGTTTCAGCGCAGTATATATATATATATATATAATATAAAAATATTGAGAAAATAATCAGATTTTCCATGAAAAAAAGTAGGTAAAAGAGCAGAAAAAGTTATATGAAAAGAAGAAACTAGTAAAAATCACAGGAAAAAGAAGGTTAAAGATCAGAAACTTTCGTAGTAGTTCAGGAAATGCTGCTTTCAGCGCAGTATGTATATATATATATAATATAAAAATATTGAGAAAATAATCAGATTTTCCATGAAAAAAGTAGGTAAAAGAGCAGAAAAAGTTATATGAAAAGAAGAAACTAGTAAAAATCACAGGAAAAATTCGGTTAAAGATCAAAGACTTTCATAGTAGTTCAGGAAATGCGGGTTTCAGCGCAGTATATATATAAAAATTGCAGTATAATATAAAAATATTGAGAAAATAATCAGATTTTCCTTGAAAAAAGTAGGTAAAAGAGCAGAAAAGTTATATGAAAAGAAGAAACTAGTAAAAATCACAGGAAAAAGTCGGTTAAAGATCAAAAACTTTCATAGTAGTTCAGGAAATGCGGGGTTTCAGCGCAGTATGTATATATACATATAATATAAAAATATTGAGAAAATAATCAGATTTTCCATGAAAAAAGTAGGTAAAAGAGCAAAAAAGTTATATGAAAAGAAGAAACTATTAAAAATTACAGGAAAAAGTTGGTTAAAGATCAAAAACTTTCGTAGTAGTTCAGGAAATGCGGGTTTCAGCGCAGTATATATATAAAAATAGCAGTATAATATAAAAATATTGAGAAAATAATCAGATTTTCCATGAAAAAAGTAGGTAAAAGAGCAGAAAAAGTTATGTGAAAAGAAGAAACTAGTAAAAATCACAGGAAAAAGTCGGTTAAAGATCAAAAACTTTCATAGTAGTTCAGGAAATGCGGGTTTCAGCGCAGTATGTATATATATATATAATATAAAAATATTGAGAAAATAATCAGATTTTCCATGAAAACAGTAGGTAAAAGAGCAGAAAAAGTTATATGAAAAGAAGAAACTAGTAAAAATCACCGGAAAAAGTTGGTTAAAGATCAAAAACTTTCATAGTAGTTCAGGAAATGCGGGTTTCAGCGCAGTATATATATAATAATAGCAGTATAATATAAAAATATTGAGAAAATAATCAGATTTTCCATGAAAAAAGTAGGTAAAAGAGCAGAAAAAGTTATATGAAAAGAAGAAACTAGTAAAAATCACAGGAAAAAGTCGGTT
Source organism: Eristalis arbustorum (assembly GCA_916610145.1). Lineage (NCBI taxonomy): Eukaryota > Metazoa > Arthropoda > Insecta > Diptera > Syrphidae > Eristalis > Eristalis arbustorum. The sequence goes on from CAKAIZ010000471.1 coordinate 18,290, forward strand.
AAAGATCAAAAACTTTCATAGTAGTTCAGGAAATGCGGGTTTCAACGCAGTATATATATAAAATAGCAGTATAATATAAAAATATTGAGAAAATAATCAGATTTTCCATGAAAAAAGTAAGTAAAAGAGCAGAAAAAGTTATATGAAAAGAAGAAACTAGTAAACATCACAGGAAAAAGAAGGTTAAAGATCAACAACTTTCATAGTAGTTCAGGAAATGCGGGTTTCAGCGCAGTATGTATATATATATACAATATAAAAATATTGAGAAAATAATCAGATTTTCCATGAAAAAAGTAGGTAAAAGAGCAGAAAAAGTTATATGAAAAGAAGAAACTAGTAAGAATCAC
>CAKAIZ010000472.1:0-31794 GCA_916610145.1 Eristalis arbustorum
AAAATGTAGGTAAAAGAGCAGAAAAAGTTATATGAAAAGAAGAAACTAGTAAAAATCACAGGAAAAAAGTTGGTGTAGGTAAAAGAGCAGAAAAAGTTATATGAAAAGAAGAAACTAGTAAAAATCACAGGAAAAAGTTGGTTAAAGATCAAAAACTTTCATAGTAGTTCAGGAAATGCGGGTTTCAGCGCAGTATATATATATAATATATAATATAAAAATATTGAGAAAACAATCAGATTTTCCATGAACTGAAAACAGATTTTCCATGAAAAATGTAGGTAAAAGAGCAGAAAAAGTTATATGAAAAGAAGAAACTAGTAAAAATCACAGGAAAAAGTTGGTTAAAGATCAAAAACTTTCATAGTAGTTCAGGAAATGCGGTTTTCAGCGCAGTATATATATATGATATAAAAATATTGAGAAAATAATCAGATTTTCCATGAAAAATGTAGGTAAAAGAGCAGAAAAAGTTATATGAAAAGAAGAAACTAGTAAAAATCACAGGAAAAAGTTGGTTAAAGATCAAAAACTTTCATAGTAGTTCAGGAAATGCGGGTTTCAGCGCAGTATATATATATAATATATAATATAAAAATATTGAGAAAACAATCAGATTTTCCATGAACTGAAAACAGATTTTCCATGAAAAATGTAGGTAAAAGAGCAGAAAAAGTTATATGAAAAGAAGAAACTAATAAAAATCACAGGAAAAAATTGGTTAAAGATCAAAAACTTTCATAGTAGTTTAGGAAATGCGGGTTTCAGTGCAGTATATATATATAATATATAATATAAAAATATTGAGAAAATAATCAGATTTTCCATGAAAAATGTAGGTAAAAGAGCAGAAAAAGTTATATGAAAAGAAGAAACTAGTAAAAATCACTGGAAAAAGTTGGTTAAAGATCAAAAACTTTCATAGTATTTTAGGAAATGCGGGTTTCAGCGCAGTATATGTATATATAAAAATAGCAGTATTATATAAAAATATTGAGAAAGTAATCAGATTTTCCATGAAAAAAGTAGGTAAAAGAGCAGAAAAAGTTATATGAAAAGAAGAAACTAGTAAAAAGCACAGGAAAAAGTTGGTTAATGATCAAAAACTTTCATAGTAGTTTAGGAAATGCGGGTTTCAGCGCAGTATATATATATAATATATATAATATAAAAATATTGAGAATATTATCAGATTTTCCATGAAAAATGTAGGTAAAAGAGCAGAAAAAGTTATATGAAAAGAAGAAACTAGTAAAAATCACAGGAAAAAGTTGGTTAAAGATCAAAACCTTTCATAGTAGTTTAGGAAATGCGGGTTTCAGCGCAGATATATATAAAAATAGCAGTATAATATAAACATATTGAGAAAATAATCAGATTTTCCATGAAAAATGTAGGTAAAAGAGCAGAAAAAGTTATATGAAAAGAAGAAACTAGTAAAAATCACAGGAAAAAGTTGGTTAAAGATCAAAAACTTTCATAGTAATTTAGGAAATGCGGGTTTCAGCGCAGTATATATATATAATATAAAAATATTGAGAAAATAATCAGATTTTCCATGAAAAATGTAGGTAAAAGAGCAGAAAAAGTTATATGAAAAAAAAAAACTAGTAAAAATCACAGGAAAACGTTGGTTAAAGATCAAAAACTTTCATGGTAGTTTAGGAAATGCGGGTTTCAGCGATGTATATATGTATATAATATAAAAATTACGAGAAAATAATCAGATTTTCCATGAAAAATGTAGGTAAAAGAGCTGAAAAAGGTTATATGAAAAGAAGAAACTTCTAAAAATCACAGGAAAAAGTTGGTTAAAGATCAAAAACTTTCATAGTAGTTTAGGAAATGAGGGTTTCAGCGCAGTATATATATAAAAATAGCAGTGTAATATAAAAATATTGAGAAAATAATCAGATTTTCCATGAAAAAATTTAGGTAAAAGAGCAGAAAAAGTTATATGAAAAAAGAAACTAGTAAAAATCACAGGAAAAAGTTGGTTAAAGATCAAAAACTTTCACAGTAGTTTAGGAAATGCGGGTTACAGCGCAGTATATATATATAATATATAATATAAAAATATTGAGAAAATAGTCAGATTTTCCATGAAAAATGTAGGTAAAAGAGCAGAAAAAGTTATATGAAAAGAAGAAACTTCTAAAAATCACAGGAAAAAGTTGGTTAAAGATCAAAAACTTTCATAGTAGTTCAGGAAATGCGGGTTTCAGCGCAGTATATATATATAATATAAAAATATTGAGAAAATAATCAGATTTTCCATGAAAAATGTAGGTAAAAGAGCAGAAAAAGTTATATGAAAAGAAGAAACTAGTAAAAATCACAGGAAAAAGTTGGTTAAAGATCAAAAACTTTCATAGTAGTTCAGGAAATGCGGGTTTCAGCGCAGTATATATATATAATATAAAAATATTGAGAAAATAATCAGATTTTCCATGAAAAATGTAGGTAAAAGAGCAGAAAAAGTTATATGAAAAGAAGGAACTAGTAAAAATCACAGGAAAAAGTTGGTTAAAGATCAAAAACTTTCATAGTAGTTTAGGAAATGCGGGTTTCAGCGCAGTATATATATATATAATATAAAAATATTGAGAAAATAATCAGATTTTCCATGAAAAATGTAGGTAAAAGAGCAGAAAAAGTTATATGAAAAGAAGAAACTAGTAAAAATCACAGGAAAAAGTTGGTTAAAGATCAAAAACTTTCATAGTAGTTTAGGAAATGCGGGTTTCAGCGCAGTATATATATATATAATATAAAAATATTGAGAAAATAATCAGATTTTCCATGAAAAACGTAGGTAAAAGAGCAGAAAAAGTTATATGAAAAGATGAAACTAGTAAAAATCACAGGAAAAAGTTGGTTTAAGATCAAAAACTTTCATAGTAGTTTAGGAAATTCGGGTTTCAGCGCAGTATATAAATATAATATAAACATATTGAGAAAATTATCAGATTTTCCATGAAAAAAGTAGGTAAAAGAGCAGAAAAAGTTATATGAAAAGAAGAAACTAGTAAAAATCACAGAAAAAAGTTGGTTAAAGATCAAAAACTTTCATAGTAGTTTAGGAAATGCGGGTTTCAGCGCAGTATATACATAAAAATAGCAGTATAATATAAAAATATTGAGAAAATAATCAGACTTTGAATGAAAAAAGTAGGTAAAAGAGCAGAAAAAGTTATATGAAAAGAAGAAACTAGTAAAAAGCACAGGAAAAAGTTGGTTAATGATCAAAAACTTTCATAGTAGTTTAGGAAATGCGGGTTTCAGCGCAGTATATATATATAATATGTATAATATAAAAATATTGAGAATATAATCTGATCTGAAACTGAAAAATGTAGGTAAAAGAGCAGAAAAAGTTATATGAAAAGAAGAAACTAGTAAAAATCACAGGAAAAAGTTGGTTAGAGATCAAAAACTTTCATAGTAGTTTAGGAAATGCGGGTTTCGGCGCAGTATATATATATAATATAAAAATATTGAGAAAATAATCAGATTTTCCATGAAAAATGTAGGTAAAAGAGCAGAAAAAGTTATATGAAAAGAAGAAACTAGTAAAATCACAGGAAAAAGTTGGTTAAAGATCAAAAACTTTCATAGTAGTTTAGGAAATGCGGGTTTCAGCGCAGATATATATAAAAATAGCAGTATAATATAAAACATATTGAGAAAATAATCAGATTTTCCATGAAAAATGTAGGTAAAAGAGCAGAAAAAGTTATATGAAAAGAAGAAACTAGTAAAAATCACAGGAAAAAGTTGGTTAAAGATCAAAAACTTTCATAGTAGTTTAGGAAATGCGGGTTTCAGCGCAGTATATATATATAATATAAAAATATTGAGAAAATAATCAGATTTTCCATGAAAAATTTAGGTAAAAGAGCAGAAAAAGTTATATGAAAAAAAAAAACTAGTAAAAATCACAGGAAAATGTTGGTTAAAGATCAAAAACTTTCATGGTAGTTTAGGAAATGCGGGTTTCAGCGCTGTATATATGTATAAAATATAAAAATTACGAGAAAATAATCAGATTTTCGATGAAAAATGTAGGTAAAAGAGCAGAAAAAGGTTATATGAAAAGAAGAAACTTCTAAAAATCACAGGAAAAAGTTGGTTAAAGATCAAAAACTTTCATAGTAGTTTAGGAAATGAGGGTTTCAGCGCAGTATATATATAAAAATAGCAGTGTAATATAAAAATATTGAGAAAATAATCAGATTTTCCATGAAAAATTTAGGTAAAAGAGCAGAAAAAGTTATATGAAAAGAAGAAACTAGTTAAAATCACAGGAAAAAGTTGGTTAAAGATCAAAAACTTTCATAGTAGTTTAGGAAATGCGGGTTTCAGCGCAGTATATATATATAATATAAAAATATTGAGAAAATAATCAGATTTTCCATGAAAAATGTAGGTAAAAGAGCAGAAAAATTTATATGAAAAAAAAAAACTAGTAAAAATCACAGGAAAACGTTGGTTAGAGATCAAAAACTTTCATGGTAGTTTAGGAAATGCGGGTTTCAGCGATGTATATATGTATATAATATAAAAATTACGAGAAAATAATCAGATTTTCCATGAAAAATGTAGGTAAAAGAGCAGAAAAAGGTTATATGAAAAGAAGAAACTTCTAAAAATCACAGGAAAAAGTTGGTTAAAGATCAAAAACTTTCATAGTAGTTTAGGAAATGAGGGTTTCAGCGCAGTATATATATAAAAATAGCAGTGTAATATAAAAATATTGAGAAAATAATCAGATTTTCCATGAAAAATTTAGGTAAAAGAGCAGAAAAAGTTATATGAAAAAAGAAACTAGTAAAAATCACAGGAAAAAGTTGGTTAAAGATCAAAAACTTTCACAGTAGTTTAGGAAATGCGGGTTTCGGCGCAGTATATATATATAATATAAAAATATTGAGAAAATAATCAGATTTTCCATGAAAAATGTAGGTAAAAGAGCAGAAAAGGTTATATGAAAAGAAGAAACTAGTAAAATCACAGGAAAAAGTTGGTTAAAGATCAAAAACTTTCATAGTAGTTTAGGAAATGAGGGTTTCAGCGCAGTATATATATAAAAATAGCAGTGTAATATAAAAATATTGAGAAAATAATCAGATTTTCCATGAAAAATTTAGGTAAAAGAGCAGAAAAAGTTATATGAAAAGAAGAAACTTCTAAAAATCACAGGAAAAAGTTGGTTAAAGATCAAAAACTTTCATAGTAGTTCAGGAAATGCGGGTTTCAGCGCAGTATATATATATAATATAAAAATATTGAGAAAATAATCAGATTTTCCATGAAAAATGTAGGTAAAAGAGCAGAAAAAGTTATATGAAAAGAAGAAACTAGTAAAAATCACAGGAAAAAGTTGGTTAAAGATCAAAAACTTTCATAGTAGTTCAGGAAATGCGGGTTACAGCGCAGTATATATATATAATATATAATATAAAAATATTGAGAAAATAGTCAGATTTTCCATGAAAAATGTAGGTAAAAGAGCAGAAAAAGTTATATGAAAAGAAGAAACTTCTAAAAATCACAGGAAAAAGTTGGTTAAAGATCAAAAACTTTCATAGTAGTTCAGGAAATGCGGGTTTCAGCGCAGTATATATATATAATATAAAAATATTGAGAAAATAATCAGATTTTCCATGAAAAATGTAGGTAAAAGAGCAGAAAAAGTTATATGAAAAGAAGAAACTAGTAAAAATCACAGGAAAAAGTTGGTTAAAGATCAAAAACTTTCATAGTAGTTCAGGAAATGCGGGTTTCAGCGCAGTATATATATATAATATAAAAATATTGAGAAAATAATCAGATTTTCCATGAAAAATGTAGGTAAAAGAGCAGAAAAAGTTATATGAAAAGAAGGAACTAGTAAAAATCACAGGAAAAAGTTGGTTAAAGATCAAAAACTTTCATAGTAGTTTAGGAAATGCGGGTTTCAGCGCAGTATATATATATAATATAAAAATATTGAGAAAATAATCAGATTTTCCATGAAAAATGTAGGTAAAAGAGCAGAAAAAGTTATATGAAAAGAAGAAACTAGTAAAAATCACAGGAAAAAGTTGGTTAAAGATCAAAAACTTTCATAGTAGTTTAGGAAATGCGGGTTTCAGCGCAGTATATATATATATAATATAAAAATATTGAGAAAATAATCAGATTTTCCATGAAAAACGTAGGTAAAAGAGCAGAAAAAGTTATATGAAAAGATGAAACTAGTAAAAATCACAGGAAAAAGTTGGTTTAAGATCAAAAACTTTCATAGTAGTTTAGGAAATTCGGGTTTCAGCGCAGTATATAAATATAATATAAACATATTGAGAAAATTATCAGATTTTCCATGAAAAAAGTAGGTAAAAGAGCAGAAAAAGTTATATGAAAAGAAGAAACTAGTAAAAATCACAGAAAAAAGTTGGTTAAAGATCAAAAACTTTCATAGTAGTTTAGGAAATGCGGGTTTCAGCGCAGTATATACATAAAAATAGCAGTATAATATAAAAATATTGAGAAAATAATCAGACTTTGAATGAAAAAAGTAGGTAAAAGAGCAGAAAAAGTTATATGAAAAGAAGAAACTAGTAAAAAGCACAGGAAAAAGTTGGTTAATGATCAAAAACTTTCATAGTAGTTTAGGAAATGCGGGTTTCAGCGCAGTATATATATAATATGTATAATATAAAAATATTGAGAATATAATCTGATCTGAAACTGAAAAATGTAGGTAAAAGAGCAGAAAAAGTTATATGAAAAGAAGAAACTAGTAAAAATCACAGGAAAAAGTTGGTTAGAGATCAAAAACTTTCATAGTAGTTTAGGAAATGCGGGTTTCGGCGCAGTATATATATATAATATAAAAATATTGAGAAAATAATCAGATTTTCCATGAAAAATGTAGGTAAAAGAGCAGAAAAAGTTATATGAAAAGAAGAAACTAGTAAAATCACAGGAAAAAGTTGGTTAAAGATCAAAAACTTTCATAGTAGTTTAGGAAATGCGGGTTTCAGCGCAGATATATATAAAAATAGCAGTATAATATAAACATATTGAGAAAATAATCAGATTTTCCATGAAAAATGTAGGTAAAAGAGCAGAAAAAGTTATATGAAAAGAAGAAACTAGTAAAAATCACAGGAAAAAGTTGGTTAAAGATCAAAAACTTTCATAGTAGTTTAGGAAATGCGGGTTTCAGCGCAGTATATATATATAATATAAAAATATTGAGAAAATAATCAGATTTTCCATGAAAAATTTAGGTAAAAGAGCAGAAAAAGTTATATGAAAAAAAAAAACTAGTAAAAATCACAGGAAAATGTTGGTTAAAGATCAAAAACTTTCATGGTAGTTTAGGAAATGCGGGTTTCAGCGCTGTATATATGTATAAAATATAAAAATTACGAGAAAATAATCAGATTTTCGATGAAAAATGTAGGTAAAAGAGCAGAAAAAGGTTATATGAAAAGAAGAAACTTCTAAAAATCACAGGAAAAAGTTGGTTAAAGATCAAAAACTTTCATAGTAGTTTAGGAAATGAGGGTTTCAGCGCAGTATATATATAAAAATAGCAGTGTAATATAAAAATATTGAGAAAATAATCAGATTTTCCATGAAAAATTTAGGTAAAAGAGCAGAAAAAGTTATATGAAAAGAAGAAACTAGTTAAAAATCACAGGAAAAAGTTGGTTAAAGATCAAAAACTTTCATAGTAGTTTAGGAAATGCGGGTTTCAGCGCAGTATATATATATAATATAAAAATATTGAGAAAATAATCAGATTTTCCATGAAAAATGTAGGTAAAAGAGCAGAAAAATTTATATGAAAAAAAAAAACTAGTAAAAATCACAGGAAAACGTTGGTTAGAGATCAAAAACTTTCATGGTAGTTTAGGAAATGCGGGTTTCAGCGATGTATATATGTATATAATATAAAAATTACGAGAAAATAATCAGATTTTCCATGAAAAATGTAGGTAAAAGAGCTGAAAAAGGTTATATGAAAAGAAGAAACTTCTAAAAATCACAGGAAAAAGTTGGTTAAAGATCAAAAACTTTCATAGTAGTTTAGGAAATGAGGGTTTCAGCGCAGTATATATATAAAAATAGCAGTGTAATATAAAAATATTGAGAAAATAATCAGATTTTCCATGAAAAATTTAGGTAAAAGAGCAGAAAAAGTTATATGAAAAAAGAAACTAGTAAAAATCACAGGAAAAAGTTGGTTAAAGATCAAAAACTTTCACAGTAGTTTAGGAAATGCGGGTTTCGGCGCAGTATATATATATAATATAAAAATATTGAGAAAATAATCAGATTTTCCATGAAAAATGTAGGTAAAAGAGCAGAAAAGGTTATATGAAAAGAAGAAACTAGTAAAATCACAGGAAAAAGTTGGTTAAAGATCAAAAACTTTCATAGTAGTTTAGGAAATGCGGGTTTCAGCGCAGATATATATAAAAATAGCAGTATAATATAAACATATTGAGAAAATAATCAGATTTTCCATGAAAAATGTAGGTAAAAGAGCAGAAAAAGTTATATGAAAAGAAGAAACTAGTAAAAATCACAGGAAAAAGTTGGTTAAAGATCAAAAACTTTCATAGTAGTTTAGGAAATGCGGGTTTCAGCGCAGTATATATATATAATATAAAAATATTGAGAAAATAATCAGATTTTCCATGAAAAATTTAGGTAAAAGAGCAGAAAAAGTTATATGAAAAAAAAAACTAGTAAAAATCACAGGAAAATGTTGGTTAAAGATCAAAAACTTTCATGGTAGTTTAGGAAATGCGGGTTTCAGCGCTGTATATATGTATAAAATATAAAAATTACGAGAAAATAATCAGATTTTCGATGAAAAATGTAGGTAAAAGAGCAGAAAAAGGTTATATGAAAAGAAGAAACTTCTAAAAATCACAGGAAAAAGTTGGTTAAAGATCAAAAACTTTCATAGTAGTTTAGGAAATGAGGGTTTCAGCGCAGTATATATATAAAAATAGCAGTGTAATATAAAAATATTGAGAAAATAATCAGATTTTCCATGAAAAATTTAGGTAAAAGAGCAGAAAAAGTTATATGAAAAGAAGAAACTAGTAAAAATCACAGAAAAAAGTTGGTTAAAGATCAAAAACTTTCATAGTAGTTTAGGAAATGCGGGTTTCAGCGCAGTATATATATATAATATAAAAATATTGAGAAAATAATCAGATTTTCCATGAAAAATGTAGGTAAAAGAGCAGAAAAATTTATATGAAAAAAAAACTAGTAAAAATCACAGGAAAACGTTGGTTAGAGATCAAAAACTTTCATGGTAGTTTAGGAAATGCGGGTTTCAGCGATGTATATATGTATATAATATAAAAATTACGAGAAAATAATCAGATTTTCCATGAAAAATGTAGGTAAAAGAGCTGAAAAAGGTTATATGAAAAGAAGAAACTTCTAAAAATCACAGGAAAAAGTTGGTTAAAGATCAAAAACTTTCATAGTAGTTTAGGAAATGAGGGTTTCAGCGCAGTATATATATAAAAATAGCAGTGTAATATAAAAATATTGAGAAAATAATCAGATTTTCCATGAAAAATTTAGGTAAAAGAGCAGAAAAAGTTATATGAAAAGAAGAAACTAGTAAAAATCATATATATATATAATATAAAAATATTGAGAAAATAGTCAGATTTTCCATGAAAAATGTAGGTAAAAGAGCAGAAAAAGTTATATGAAAAGAAGAAACTTCTAAAAATCACAGGAAAAAGTTGGTTAAAGATCAAAAACTTTCATAGTAGTTCAGGAAATGCGGGTTTCAGCGCAGTATATATATATAATATAAAAATATTGAGAAAATAATCAGATTTTCCATGAAAAATGTAGGTAAAAGAGCAGAAAAAGTTATATGAAAAGAAGAAACTAGTAAAAATCACAGGAAAAAGTTGGTTAAAGATCAAAAACTTTCATAGTAGTTCAGGAAATGCGGGTTTCAGCGCAGTATATATATATAATATAAAAATATTGAGAAAATAATCAGATTTTTTCATGAAAAATGTAGGTAAAAGAGCAGAAAAAGTTATATGAAAAGAAGAAACTAGTAAAATCACAGGAAAAAGTTGGTTAAAGATCAGAAACTTTCACAGTAGTTTAGGAGAATGCGGGGTTTCAGCGCAGATATATATAAAAATAGCAGTATAATATAAACATATTGAGAAAATAATCAGATTTTCCATGAAAAAATGTAGGTAAAAGAGCAGAAAAAGTTATATGAAAATAAGAAACTAGTAAAAATCACAGGAAAAAGTTGGTTAAAGATCAAAAACTTTCATAGTAGTTCAGGAAATGCGGGTTTCAGCGCGAGTATATATATAATATAAAAATATTGAGAAAATAATCAGATTTTCCATGAAAAATGTAGGTAAAAGAGCAGAAAAAGTTATATGAAAAGAAGAACACTAGTAAAAATCACAGGAAAAAGTTGGTTAAAGATCAAAAACTTTCATAGTAGTTCAGGAAATGCGGGTTTCAGCGCAGTATATATATATATAATATAAAAATATTGAGAAAATAATCAGATTTTCCATGAAAAATGTAGGTAAAAGAGCAGAAAAAGTTATATGAAAAGAAGAAACTAGTAAAATCACAGGAAAAAGTTGGTTAAAGATCAGAAACTTTCACAGTAGTTTAGGAAATGCGGGTTTCAGCGCAGATATATATAAAAATAGCAGTATAATATAAACATATTGAGAAAATAATCAGATTTTCCATGAAAAATGTAGGTAAAAGAGCAGAAAAAGTTATATGAAAATAAGAAACTAGTAAAAATCACAGGAAAAAGTTGGTTAAAGATCAAAAACTTTCACAGTAGTTTAGGAAATGCGGGTTTCAGCGCAGTATATATATATAATATAAAAATATTGAGAAAATAATCAGATTTTCCATGAAAAATTTAGGTAAAAGAGCAGAAAAAGTTATATGAAAAAAAAAACTAGTAAAAATCACAGGAAAATGTTGGTTAAAGATCAAAAACTTTCATGGTAGTTTAGGAAATGCGGGTTTCAGCGCTGTATATATGTATAAAATATAAAAATTACGAGAAAATAATCAGATTTTCGATGAAAAATGTAGGTAAAAGAGCAGAAAAAGGTTATATGAAAAGAAGAAACTTCTAAAAATCACAGGAAAAAGTTGGTTAAAGATCAAAAACTTTCATAGTAGTTTAGGAAATGAGGGTTTCAGCGCAGTATATATATAAAAATAGCAGTGTAATATAAAAATATTGAGAAAATAATCAGATTTTCCATGAAAAATTTAGGTAAAAGAGCAGAAAAAGTTATATGAAAAGAAGAAACTAGTAAAAATCACAGGAAAAAGTTGGTTAAAGATCAAAAACTTTCATAGTAGTTTAGGAAATGCGGGTTACAGCGCAGTATATATATATAATATATAATATAAAAATATTGAGAAAATAATCAGATTTTCCATGAAAAATGTAGGTAAAAGAGCAGAAAAAGTTATATGAAAAAAGAAACTAGTAAAAATCACAGGAAAAAGTTGGTTAAAGATCAAAAACTTTCACAGTAGTTAAGGAAATGCGGGTTTCAGCGCAGTATATATATATAATGTAAAAATATTGAGAAAATAATCAAATTGTCCATGAAAAATGTAGGTAAAAGAGCAGAAAACGTTATATGAAAAGATGAAACTAGTAAAAATCACAGGAAAAAGTTGGTTAAAGATCAAAAACTTTCATAGTAGTTTAGAAAATGCGGGTTTCAGCGCAGTATATATATATAATATAAAAATATTGAGAAAATAATCAGATTTTCCATGAAAAATGTAGGTAAAAGAGCAGAAAAAGTTATATGAAAAGAAGAAACTAGTAAAAATCATAGGAAAAAGTTGGTTAAAGATCAAAAACTTTCACAGTAGTTTAGGAAATGCGGGTTTCAGCGCAGTATATATATATAATATAAAAATATTGAGAAAATAGTCAGATTTTCCATGAAAAATGTAGGTTAAAGAGCAGAAAAAGTTATATGAACAGAAGAAACTTCTAAAAATCACAGGAAAAAGTTGGTTAAAGATCAAAAACTTTCATAGTAGTTTAGGAAATGCGGGTTTCAGCGCAGTATATATATAATATAAAAATATTGAGAAAATAATCAGATTTTCCATGAAAAAAGTAGGTAAAAGAGCAGAAAAAGTTATATGAAAAGAAGAAACTAGTAAAAATCACAGGAAAAAGTTGGTTAAAGATCAAAAACTTTCATAGTAGTTTAGGAAATGCGGGTTTCAGCGCAGTATATATATATGATATATAATAAAAAAATATTGGGAAAATAATCAGATTTTCCATGAAAAATGTAGGTAAAAGAGCAGAAAAAGTTATATGAAAAGAAGAAACTAGTAAAAATCACAGGAAAAAGTTGGTTAAAGATCAAAAACTTTCATAGTAGTTTAGGAAATGCGGGTTTCAGCGCAGTGTATATACATAATACATAATATAAAAATATTGAGAAAATAATCAGATTTTCCATGAAAAATGTAGGTAAAAGCGCAGAAAAAGTTATATGAAAAGAGGAAACTAGTGAAAATCACAGGAAAAAGTTGGTTAAAGATCAAAAACTTTCATAGTAGTTTAGGAAATGCGGGTTTCAGCGCAGTATATATATATAAATAGCAGTATAATATAAAAATATTGAGAAAGTAATCAGATTTTCCATGAAAAAAGTAGGTAAAAGAGCATACAAAGTTATATGAAAAGAAGAAACTAGTAAAAAGCACAGGAAAAAGTTGGTTAAAGATCAAAACCTTTCATAGTAGTTTAGGAAATGCGGGTTTCAGCGCAGTATATATATAATATATATAATATAAAAATATTGAGAATATAATCAGATTTTCCATGAAAAATTTAGGTAAAAGAGCAGAAAAAGTTATATGAAAAGAAGAAACTAGTAAAAAGCACAGGAAAAAGTTGGTTAAAGATCAAAAACTTTCATAGTAGTTTAGGAAATGCGGGTTACAGCGCAGTATATATATATAATATATAATATAAAAATATTGAGAAAATAATCAGATTTTCCATGAAAAATGTAGGTAAAAGAGCAGAAAAAGTTGATTAAAGATCAAAAACTTTCATAGTAGTTTAGGAATTGCGGGTTTCAGCGCAGTATATATATATAATATATAATATAAAAATATTGAGAAAATAATCAGATTTTCCATGAAAAATTTAGGTAAAAGAGCAGAAAAAGTTATATGAAAAGAAGAAACTAGTAAAAATCACAGGAAAAAGCTGGTTAAAGATCAAAAACTTTCACAGTAGCTTAGGAAATGCGTGTTTCAGCGCAGTATATATATATAATGTAAAAATATTGAGAAAATAATCAAATTGTCCATGAAAAATGTAGGTAAAAGAGCAGAAAACGTTATATGAAAAGATGAAACTAGTAAAAATCACAGGAAAAAGTTGGTTAAAGATCAAAAACTTTCATATTAGTTTAGTAAATGCGGGTTTCAGCGCAGTATATATATATAATATAAAAATATTGAGAAAATAATCAGATTTTCCATGAAAAATGTAGGTAAAAGAGCAGAAAAAGTTATATGAAAAGAAGAAACTAGTAAAAATCATAGGAAAAAGTTGGTTAAAGATCAAAAACTTTCATAGTAGTTTAGGAAATGCGGGTTTCAGCGCAGTATATATATATAATATAAAAATATTGAGAAAATAGTCAGATTTTCCACGAAAAATGTAGGTAAAAGAGCAGAAAAAGTTATATGAAAAGAAGAAACTTCTAAAAATCACAGGAAAAAGTTGGTTAAAGATCAAAAACTTTCATAGTAGTTTAGGAAATGCGGGTTTCAGCGCAGTATATATAAATATATAATATAAAAATATTGAGAAAATAATCAGATTTTCCATGAAAAAAAGTAGGTAAAAGAGCAGAAAAAGTTATATGAAAAGAAGAAACTAGTAAAAATCACAGGAAAAAGTTGGTTAAAGATCAAAAACTTTCATAGTAGTTTAGGAATTGCGGGTTTCAGCGCAGTATATATATATAATATATAATATAAAAATATTGAGAAAATAATCAGATTTTCCATGAAAAATGTAGGTAAAAGAGCAAAAAAAGTTATATGAAAAAAGAAACTAGTAAAAATCACAGGAAAAAGTTGGTTGAGATCAAAAACTTTCACAGTAGTTTAGGAAATGCGGGTTTCAGCGCAGTACATATATAATGTAAAAATATTGAGAAAATAATCAAATTTTCCATGAAAAATGTAGGTAAAAGAGCAGAAAACGTTATATGAAAAGATGAAACTAGTAAGAATCACAGGAAAAAGTTGTTTAAAGATCAAAAACTTTCATAGTAGTTTAGGAAATGCGGGTTTCAGCGCAGTATATATATATAATATAAAAATATTGAGAAAATAATCAGATTTTTCCATGGAAAATGTAGGTAAAAGAGCAGAAAAAGTTATATGAAAAGAAGAAACTAGTAAAAATCACAGGAAAAAGTTGGTTAAAGATCAAAAACTTTCATAGTAGTTTATGAAATGCGGGTTTCAGCGCAGTATATATATATGATATATAATATAAGAATATTGGGAAAATAATCAGATTTTTCATGAAAAATGTAGGTAAAAGAGCAGAAAAAGTTATATGAAAAGAAGAAACTAGTAAAAATCACAGGAAAAAGTTGGTTAAAGATCAAAAACTTTCATAGTAGTTTAGGAAATGCAGGTTTCAGCGCAGTATATATACATAATATATAATATAAAAATATTGAGAAAATAATCAGATTTTCCATGAAAAATGTAGGTAAAAGCGCAGAAAAAGTTATATGAAAAGAAGAAACTAGTAAAAATCACTGGAAAAAGTTGGTTAAAGATCAAAAACTTTCATAGTAGTTTAGAAAATGCGGGTTTCAGCGCAGTATATATATATAATATAAAAATATTGAGAAAATAATCAGATTTTCCATGAAAAATGTAGGTAAAAGAGCAGAAAAAGTTATATGAAAAGAAGAAACTAGTAAAAATCATAGGAAAAAGTTGGTTAAAGATCAAAAACTTTCATAGTAGTTTAGGAAATGCGGGTTTCAGCGCAGTATATATATATAATATAAAAATATTGAGAAAATAGTCAGATTTTCCATGAAAAATGTAGGTAAAAGAGCAGAAAAAGTTATATGAAAAGAAGAAACTAGTAAAAATCACAGGAAAAAGTTGGTTAAAGATCAAAAACTTTCATAGTAGTTTAGGAAATGCGGGTTTCAGCGCAGTATATATATATGATATATAATATAAAAATATTGGGAAAATAATCAGATTTTCCATGAAAAATGTAGGTAAAAGAGCAGAAAAAGTTATATGAAAAGAAGAAACTAGTAAAAATCACAGGAAAAAGTTGGTTAAAGATCAAAAACTTTCATAGTAGTTTAGGAAATGCGGGTTTCAGCGCAGTATATATACATAATATATAATATAAAAATATTGAGAAAATAATCAGATTTTCCATGAAAAATGTAGTTTATGACATATATACATAATATATAATATAAAAATATTGAGAAAATAATCAGATTTTCCATGAAAAATGTAGTTTATGAAGTTATATGAAAAGAAGAAACTAGTAAAAATCACTGGAAAAAGTTGGTTAAAGATCAACAACTTTCACAGTAGCTTAGGAAATGCGGGTTTCAGCGCAGTATATATATATAAATAGCAGTATAATATAAAAATATTGAGAAAGTAATCAGATTTTCCATGAAAAAAGTAGGTAAAAGAGCAGAAAAAGTTATATGAAAAGAAGAAACTAGCAAAATCACAGGAAAAAGTTGGTTAAAGATCAAAAACTTTCATAGTAGTTTAGGAAATGCGGGTTTCAGCGCAGATATATATAAAAATAGCAGTATAATATAAACATATTGAGAAAATAATCAGATTTTCCATGAAAAATGTAGGTAAAAGAGCAGAAAAAGTTATATGAAAAGAAGAAACTAGTAAAAACCACAGGAAAAAGTTGGTTAAAGATCAAAAACTTTCATAGTAGTTTAGGAAATGCGGGGTTTCAGCGCAGTATATATATATAATATAAAAATATTGAGAAAATAATCAGATTTTCCATGAAAAATTTAGGTAAAAGAGCAGAAAAAGTTATATGAAAAAAAAACACTAGTAAAAATCACAGGAAAATGTTGGTTAAAGATCAAAAACTTTCATGGTAGTTTAGGAAATGCGGGTTTCAGCGCAGTATATATATAATATATATAATATAAAAATATTGAGAATATAATCAGATTTTCCATGAAAAAAGTAGGTAAAAGAGCAGAAAAAGTTATATGAAAAGAAGAAACTAGTAAGAATCACAGGAAAAAGTTGGTTAAAGATCACAAACTTTCATAGTAGTTTAGGAAATGCGGGTTTCAGCGCAGTATATATATATATAATATATATTATAAAAATATTGAGAAAATAATCAGATTTTCCATGAAAAATGTAGGTAAAAGAGCAGAAAAAGTTATATGAAAAGAAGAAACTAGTAAAAATCACAGGAAAAAGTTGGTTAAAGATCAAAAACTTTCATAGTAGTTTAGGAATTGCGGGTTTCAGCGCAGTATATATATATAATATAAAATATAAAAATATTGAGAAAATAATCAGATTTTCCATGAAAAATGTAGGCAAAAGAGCAAAAAAAGTTATATGAAAAAAGAAACTAGTAAAAATCAAAGGAAAAAGTTGGTTAAAGATCAAAAACTTTCACAGTAGTTTAGGAAATGCGGGTTTCAGCGCAGTATATATATAATGTAAAAATATTGAGAAAATAATCAAATTTTCCATGAAAAATGTAGGTAAAAGAGCAGAAAACGTTATATGAAAAGATGAAACTAGTAAGAATCACAGGAAAAAGTTGTTTAAAGATCAAAAACTTTCATAGTAGTTTAGGAAATGCGGGTTTCAGCGCAGTATATATATATAATATAAAAATATTGAGAAAATAATCAGATTTTCCATGGAAATGCGGGTTTCAGCGCAGTATATATATATATATAATATAAAAATATTGAGAAAAAAATCAGATTTTCCATGAAAAATGTAGGTAAAAGAGCAGAAAAAGTTATATGAAAAGATGAAACTAGTAAAAATCACAGGAAAAAGTTGGTTAAAGATCAAAAACTTTCACAGTAGTTTAGGAAATGCGAGTTTCAGTGCAGTATATATATATAATATAAAAATATTGAGAAAATAATCAGATTTTCCATGAAAAATGTAAGTAAAAGAGCAGAAAAAGTTATATGAAAAGAAGAAACTTCTAAAAATCACAGAAAAAGTTGGTTAAAGATCAAAAGTTTCATAGTAGATTAGGAAATGTGGGTTTCAGCGCAGTATATATATAATATAAAAATATTGAGGAAATAATCAGATTTTCCATGAAAAATGTAAGTAAAAGAGCAGAAAAAGTTATATGAAAAGAAGAAACTAGTAAAAATGACAGGAAAAAGTTGGTTAAAGATCAAAAACTTTCATAGTAGTTTAGGAAATGCGGGTTTCAGCGCTGTATATATGTATATAATATAAAAATATTGAGAAAATAATCAGATTTTCCATGAAAAATGTAGGTAATAGAGCACAAAAAGTTATATGAAAAGATGAAACTAGTAAAAATCACAGGAAAAAGTTGGTTAAAGATCAAAAACTTTCATAGTAGTTTAGGAAATGCGTGTTTCAGCGTAGTATATATATAAAAATAGCAGTATAATATAAAAATATTGAGAAAATTATCAGATTTTCCATGAAAAATGTAGGTAAAAGAGCAGAAAAAGTTATATGAAAAGAAGAAACTAGTAAAAATCACAGGAAAAAGTTGGTTAAAGATCAAAAACTTTCATAGTAGTTTAGGAAATGCGGGTTTCAGCGCAATATATATATATAATATAAAAATATTGAGAAAATAATCAGATTTTCCATGAAAAATGTAGGTAAAACAGCAGAAAATGTTATATGAAAAGAAGAAACTAGTAAAAATCACAGGAAAAAGTTGGTAAAAGATCAAAAACTTTCATAGTAGTTCAGGAAATGCGGTTTTCAGCGCAGTATATATATATAATATAAAAATATTGAGGAAATAATCAGATTTTCCATGAAAAATGTAAGTAAAAGAGCAGAAAAAGTTATATGAAAAGAAGAAACTAGTAAAAATCACAGGAAAAAGTTGGTTAAAGATCAAAAACTTTCATAGTAGTTTAGGAAATGCGGGTTTCAGCGCAGTATATATATATATAATATAAAAATATTGAGAAAATAATCAGATTTTCCATGAAAAATGTAGGTAAAAGAGCAGAAAAAGTTATATGAGAAGATGAAACTAGTAAAAATCACAGGAAAAAGTTGGTTTAAGATCAAAAACTTTCATAGTAGTTTAGGAAATGCGGGTTTCAGTGCAATATATATATATAATATAAAAATATTGAGAAAATAATCAGATTTGCCATGAAAAATGTAGGTAAAAGAGCAGAAAAAGTTATATGAAAAGAAGAAACTAGTAAAAATCACAGGAAAAAGTTGGTTAAAGATCAAAAACTTTCATAGTAGTTCAGGAAATGCGGGTTTCAGCGCAGTATATATATAAATAATATAAAAATATTGAGAAAATAATCAGATTTTCCATGAAAAATGTAGGTAATAGAGCACAAAAAGTTATATGAAAAGATGAAACTAGTAAAAATCACAGGAAAAAGTTGGTTAAAGATCAAAATTTTTCATAGTAGTTTAGGAAATGCGGGTTTCAGCGCAGTATATATATATATAATATAAAAATATTGAGAAAATAATCAGATTTTCCATGAAAAATGTAGGTAAAAGAGCAGAAAAAGTTATATGAAAAGATGAAACTAGTAAAAATCACAGGAAAAAGTTGGTTTAAGATCAAAAACTTTCATAGTAGTTTAGGAAATGCGGTTTTCAGCGCAGTATATATATATATAATATAAAAATATTGAGAAAATAATTAGATTTTCCATGAAAAATGTAGGTAAAAGAGCAGAAAAAGTTATATGAAAAGAAGAAACTAGTAAAAATCACAGGAAAAAGTTGGTTAAAGATCAAAAACTTTCATAGTAGTTCAGGAAATGCGGTTTTCAGCGCAGTATATATATATAATATAAAAATATTGAGAAAATAATCAGATTTTCCATGAAAAATGTAGGTAAAAGAGCAGAAAAATTTATATGAAAAGATGAAACTAGTAAAAATCACAGGAAAAAGTTGGTTTAAGATCAAAAACTTTCATAGTAGTTTAGGAAATGCGGGTTTCAGCGCAATATATATCTATAATATAAAAATATTGAGAAAATAATCAGATTTGCCATGAAAAATGTAGGAAAAAGATCAGAAAAAGTAATATGAAAAGAAGAAACTAGTAAAAATCACAGGAAAAAGTTGGTTAAAGATCAAAAACTTTCATAGTAGCTTAGGAAATGCGGGTTTCAGCGCAGTATATATATAATATAAAAATATTGAGGAAATAATCAGATTTTCCATGAAAAATGTAAGTAAAAGAGCAGAAAAAGTTATATGAAAAGAAGAAACTAGTAAAAATCACAGGAAAAAGTTGGTTAAAGATCAAAAACTTTCATAGTAGTTTAGGAAATGCGGGTTTCAGCGCAGTATATATATATATAATATAAAAATATTAAGAAAATAATCAGATTTTCCATGAAAAATGTAGGTAAAAGAGCAGAAAATGTTATATGAAAAGAAGAAACTAGTAAAAATCACAGGAAAAAGTTGGTAAAAGATCAAAAACTTTCATAGTAGTTCAGGAAATGCGGTTTTCAGCGCAGTATATATATATAATATAAAAATATTGAGGAAATAATCAGATTTTCCATGAAAAATGTAAGTAAAAGAGCAGAAAAAGTTATATGAAAAGAAGAAACTAGTAAAAATCACAGGAAAAAGTTGGTTAAAGATCAAAAACTTTCATAGTAGTTTAGGAAATGCGGGTTTCAGCGCAGTATATATATATATAATATAAAAATATTGAGAAAATAATCAGATTTTCCATGAAAAATGTAGGTAAAAGAGCAGAAAAAGTTATATGAGATGATGAAACTAGTAAAAATCACAGGAAAAAGTTGGTTTAAGATCAAAAACTTTCATAGTAGTTTAGGAAATGCGGGTTTCAGCGCAATATATATATATAATATAAAAATATTGAGAAAATAATCAGATTTGCCATGAAAAATGTAGGTAAAAGAGCAGAAAAAGTTATATGAAAAGAAGAAACTAGTAAAAATCACAGGAAAAAGTTGGTTAAAGATCAAAAACTTTCATAGTAGTTCAGGAAATGCGGGTTTCAGCGCAGTATATATATATATAATATAAAAATATTGAGAAAATAATCAGATTTTCCATGAAAAATGTAGGTAATAGAGCACAAAAAGTTATATGAAAAGACGAAACTAGTAAAAATCACAGGAAAAAGTTGGTTAAAGATCAAAAACTTTCATAGTAGTTTAGGAAATGCGTGTTTCAGCGTAGTATATATATAAAAATAGCAGTATAATATAAAAATATTGAGAAAATTATCAGATTTTCCATGAAAAATGTAGGTAAAAGAGCAGAAAAAGTTATATGAAAAGAAGAAACTAGTAAAAGTCACAGGAAAAAGTTGGTTAAAGATCAAAAACTTTCATAGTAGTTTAGGAAATGCGTGTTTCAGCGTAGTATATATATAAAAATAGCAGTATAATATAAAAATATTGAGAAAATTATCAGATTTTCCATGAAAAATGTAGGTAAAAGAGCAGAAAAAGTTATATGAAAAGAAGAAACTAGTAAAAGTCACAGGAAAAAGTTGGTTAAAGATCAAAAACTTTCATAGTAGTTTAGGAAATGCGGGTTTCAGCGCAATATATATATATAATATAAAAATATTGAGAAAATAATCAGATTTTCCATGAAAAATGTAGGTAAAAGAGCAGAAAAAGTTATATGAAAAGAAGAAACTAGTAAAAATCACAGGAAAACGTTGGTAAAAGATCAAAAACTTTCATAGTAGTTCAGGAAATGCGGTTTTCAGCGCAGTATATATATATAATATAAAAATATTGAGAAAATAATCAGATTTTCCATGAAAAATGTAAGTAAAAGAGCAGAAAAAGTTATATGAAAAGAAGAAACTAGTAAAAATCACAGGAAAAAGTTGGTTAAAGATCAAAAACTTTCATAGTAGTTTAGGAAATGCGGGTTTCAGCGCAGTATATATATATATAATATAAAAATATTGAGAAAATAATCAGATTTTCCATGAAAAATGTAGGTAAAAGAGCAGAAAAAGTTATATGAAAAGATGAAACTAGTAAAAATCACAGGAAAAAGTTGGTTTAAGATCAAAAACTTTCATAGTAGTTTAGGAAATGCGGTTTTCAGCGCAGTATATATATATATAATATAAAAATATTGAGAAAATAATCAGATTTTCCATGAAAAATGTAGGTAAAAGAGCAGAAAAAGTTATATGAAAAGAAGAAACTAGTAAAAATCACAGGAAAAAGTTGGTTAAAGATCAAAAACTTTCATAGTAGTTTAGGAAATGCGGTTTTCAGCGCAGTATATATATAATATAAAAATATTGAGAAAATAATCAGATTTTCCATGAAAAATGTAGGTAAAAGAGCAGAAAAAGTTATATGAAAAGAAGAAACTTCTAAAAATCACAGGAAAAAGTTGGTTAAAGATCAGAAACTTTCACAGTAGTTTAGGAAATGCGGGTTTAAGCGCAGTATATATATATAATATAAAAATATTAAGAAAATAATCAGATTTTCCATGAAAAAAGTAGGTAAAAGAGCAGAAAAAGTAATATGAAAAGAAGAAACTAGTAAAAATCACAGGAAAAAGTTGGTTAAAGATCAAAAACTTTCATAGTAGCTTAGGAAATGCGGGTTTCAGCGCAGTATATATATAATATAAAAATATTGAGGAAATAATCAGATTTTCCATGAAAAATGTAAGTAAAAGAGCAGAAAAAGTTGTATGAAAAGAAGAAACTAGTAAAAATCACAGGAAAAAGTTGGTTAAAGATCAAAAACTTTCATAGTAGTTTAGGAAATGCGGGTTTCAGCGCAGTATATATATATATAATATAAAAATATTAAGAAAATAATCAGATTTTCCATGAAAAATGTAGGTAAAAGAGCAGAAAAATTTATATGAAAAGATGAAACTAGTAAAAATCACAGGAAAAAGTTGGTTTAAGATCAAAAACTTTCATAGTAGTTTAGGAAATGCGGGTTTCAGCGCAATATATATATATAATATAAAAATATTGAGAAAATAATCAGATTTGCCATGAAAAATGTAGGAAAAAGATCAGAAAAAGTTATATGAAAAGAAGAAACTAGTAAAAATCACAGGAAAAAGTTGGTTAAAGATCAAAAACTTTCATAGTAGTTCAGGAAATGCGGGTTTCAGCGCAGTATATGTATATATAAAAATAGCAGTATAATATAAAAATATTGAGAAAGTAATCAGATTTTCCATGAAAAAAGTAGGTAAAAGAGCAGAAAAAGTTATATGAAAAGAAGAAACTAGTAAAAATCACAGGAAAAAGTTGGTTAAAGATCAAAAACTTTCATAGTAGTTTAGGAAATGCGGGTTTCAGCGCAATATATATATATAATATAAAAATATTGAGAAAATAATCAGATTTTCCATGAAAAATGTAGGTAAAAGAGCAGAAAAAGTTATATGAAAAGAAGAAACTTCTAAAAATCACAGGAAAAAGTTGGTTAAAGATCAAAAACTTTCACAGTAGCTTAGGAAATGCGGGTTTCAGCGCAGTATATATATATAATATAAAAATATTGAGAAAATAATCAGATTTTCCATGAAAAAAGTAGGTAAAAGAGCAGAAAAAGTAATATGAAAAGAAGAAACTAGTAAAAATCACAGGAAAAAGTTGGTTAAAGATCAAAAACTTTCATAGTAGCTTAGGAAATGCGGGTTTCAGCGCAGTATATATATAATATAAAAATATTGAGGAAATAATCAGATTTTCCATGAAAAATGTAAGTAAAAGAGCAGAAAAAGTTATATGAAAAGAAGAAACTAGTAAAAATCACAGGAAAAAGTTGGTTAAAGATCAAAAACTTTCATAGTATTTTAGGAAATGCGGGTTTCAGCGCAGTATATATATATATAATATAAAAATATTGAGAAAATAATCAGATTTTCCATGAAAAATGTAGGTAAAAGAGCAGAAAAAGTTATATGAAAAGGTGAAACTAGTAAAAATCACAGGAAAAAGTTGGTTTAAGATCAAAAACTTTCATAGTAGTTTAGGAAATGCGGGTTTCAGCGCAATATATATATATAATATAAAAATATTGAGAAAATAATCAGATTTGCCATGAAAAATGTAGGTAAAAGAGCAGAAAAAGTTATATGAAAAGAAGAAACTAGTAAAAATCACAGGAAAAAGTTGGTTAAAGATCAAAAACTTTCATAGTAGTTCAGGAAATGCGGGTTTCAGCGCAGTATATGTATATATAAAAATAGCAGTATAATATAAAAATATTGAGAAAGTAATCAGATTTTCCATGAAAAAAGTAGGTAAAAGAGCAGAAAAAGTTATATGAAAAGAAGAAACTAGTAAAAAGCACAGGAAAAAGTTGGTTAATGATCAAAAACTTTCATAGTAGTTTAGGAAATGCGGGTTACAGCGCAGTATATATATATAATATATATAATATAAAAATATTGAGAATATAATCAGATTTTCCATGAAAAATGTAGGTAAAAGAGCAGAAAAAGTTATATGAAAAGAAGAAACTAGTAAAAATCACAGGAAAAAGTTGGTTAAAGATCAAAAACTTTCATAGTAGTTTAGGAAATGCGGGTTTCGGCGCAGTATATATATATAATATAAAAATATTGAGAAAATAATCTGATTTTCCATGAAAAATGTAGGTAAAAGAGCAGAAAAAGTTATATGAAAATAAGAAACTAGTAAAATCACAGGAAAAAGTTGGTTAAAGATCAAAAACTTTCATAGTAGTTTAGGAAATGCGGGTTTCAGCGCAGATATATATAAAAATAGCAGTATAATATAAACATATTGAGAAAATAATCAGATTTTCCATGAAAAAGTAGGTAAAAGAGCAGAAAAAGTAATATGAAAAGAATAAACTAGTAAAAATCACAGGAAAAAGTTGGTTAAAGATCAAAAACTTTCATAGTAGCTTAGGAAATGCGGGTTTCAGCGCAGTTTATATATAATATAAAAATATTGAGGAAATAATCAGATTTTCCATGAAAAATGTAAGTAAAAGAGCAGAAAAAGTTATATGAAAAGAAGAAACTAGTAAAAATCACAGGAAAAAGTTGGTTAAAGATCAAAAACTTTCATAGTAGTTTAGGAAATGCGGGTTTCAGCGCAATATATATATATAATATAAAAATATTGAGAAAATAATCAGATTTGCCATGAAAAATGTAGGTAAAAGAGCAGAAAAAGTTATATGAAAAGAAGAAACTAGTAAAAATCACAGGAAAAAGTTGGTTAAAGATCAAAAACTTTCATAGTAGTTCAGGAAATGCGGGTTTCAGCGCAGTATATGTATATATAAAAATAGCAGTATAATATAAAAATATTGAGAAAGTAATCAGATTTTCCATGAAAAAAGTAGGTAAAAGAGCAGAAAAGTTATATGAAAAGAAGAAACTAGTAAAAAGCACAGGAAAAAGTTGGTTAATGATCAAAAACTTTCATAGTAGTTTAGGAAATGCGGGTTTCAGCGCAGTATATATATATAATATATATAATATAAAAATATTGAGAATATAATCAGATTTTCCATGAAAAATGTAGTAAAAGAGCAGAAAAAGTTATATGAAAAGAAGAAACTAGTAAAAATCACAGGAAAAAGTTGGTTAAAGATCAAAAACTTTCATAGTAGTTTAGGAAATGCGGGTTTCGGCGCAGTATATATATAATATAAAAATATTGAGAAAATAATCTGATTTTCCATGAAAAATGTAGGTAAAAGAGCAGAAAAAGTTATATGAAAATAAGAAACTAGTAAAATCACAGGAAAAAGTTGGTTAAAGATCAAAAACTTTCATAGTAGTTTAGGAAATGCGGGATTCAGCGCAGATATATATAAAAATAGCAGTATAATCTAAACATATTGAGAAAATAATCAGATTTTCCATGAAAAATGTAGGTAAAAGAGCAGAAAAAGTTATATGAAAAGAAGAAACTAGTAAAAATCACAGGAAAAAGTTGGTTAAAGATCAAAAACTTTCATAGTAGTTTAGGAAATGCGGGTTTCAGCGCAGTATATATATATATAATATAAAAATATTGAGAAAATAATCAGATTTTCCATGAAAAATGTAGGTAAAAGAGCAGAAAAAGTTATATGAAAAGATGAAACTAGTAAAAATCACAGGAAAAAGTTGGTTTAAGATCAAAAACTTTCATAGTAGTTTAGGAAATGCGGGTTTCAGCGCAATATATATATATAATATAAAAATATTGAGAAAATAATCACATTTGCCATGAAAAATGTAGGTAAAAGAGCAGAAAAAGTTATATGAAAAGAAGAAACTAGTAAAAATCACAGGAAAAAGTTGGTTAAAGATCAAAAACTTTCATAGTAGTTCAGGAAATGCGGGTTTCAGCGCAGTATATGTATATATAAAAATAGCAGTATAATATAAAAATATTGAGAAAGTAATCAGATTTTCCATGAAAAAAGTAGGTAAAAGAGCAGAAAAAGTTATATGAAAAGAAGAAACTAGTAAAAAGCACAGGAAAAAGTTGGTTTAAGATCAAAAACTTTCATAGTAGTTTAGGAAATGCGGGTTTCAGCGCAATATATATATATAATATAAAAATATTGAGAAAATAATCAGATTTGCCATGAAAAATGTAGGTAAAAGAGCAAAAAAGTTATATGAAAAGAAGAAACTAGTAAAAATCACAGGAAAAAGTTGGTTAAAGATCAAAAACTTTCATAGTAGTTCAGGAAATGCGGTTTTCAGCGCAGTATATATATTTAATATAAAAATACTAAGAAAATAATCAGATTTTCCATGAAATATGTAGGTAAAAGAGCAGAAAAAGTTATATGAAAATAAGGAACAAGTAAAAATCACAGGAAAAAATTGGTTAAAGATCGAAAACTTTCATAGTAGTTTAGATATAAAAATATTGAGAAAATAATCAGATTTTCCATGAAAAAAGTAGTTAAAAGAGCAGAAAAAGTTATATGAAAAGAAGAAACTTCTAAAAATCACAGGAAAAAGTTGGTTAAAGATCAAAAACTTTCATAGTAGTTTAGGAAATGAGGGTTTCAGCGCAGTATATATATAAAAATAGCAGTGTAATATAAAAATATTGAGAAAATAATCAGATTTTCCATGAAAAATTTAGGTAAAAGAGCAGAAAAAGTTATATGAAAAGAAGAAACTTGTAAAAATCACAGGAAAAAAGTTGGTTAAAGATCAAAAACTTTCATAGTAGTTTAGGAAATGCGGGTTACAGCGCAGTATATATATATAATATTTAATATAAAAATATTGAGAAAATAATCAGATTTTCCATGAAAAATGTAAGTAAAAGAGCAGAAAAAGTTATATGAAAAAAGAAACTAGTAAAAATCACAGGAAAAAGTTGGTTAAAGATCAAAAACTTTCACAGTAGTTTAGGAAATGCGGGTTTCAGCGCAGTATATATATATAATGTAAAAATATTGAGAAAATAATCAAATTGTCCATGAAAAATGTAGGTAAAAGAGCAGAAAACGTTATATGAAAAGATGAAACTTGTAAAAATCACAGGAAAAAGTTGGTTAAAGATCAAAAACTTTCATAGTAGTTTAGAAAATGCGGGTTTCAGCGCAGTATATATATATAATATAAAAATATTGAGAAAATAATCAGATTTTCCATGAAAAATGTAGGTAAAACAGCAGAAAAAGTTATATGAAAAGAAGAAACTAGTAAAAATCATAGGAAAAAGTTGGTTAAAGATCAAAAACTTTCATAGTAATTTAGGAAATGCGGGTTTCAGCGCAGTATATATATATAATATAAAAATATTGAGAAAATAGTCAGATTTTCCATGAAAAAAGTAGGTAAAAGAGCAGAAAAAGTTATATGAAAAGAAGAAACTAGTAAAAATCACAGAAAGAAGTTGGTTAAAGATCAAAAACTTTCATAGTAGCTTAGAAAATGCGGGTTTCAGCGCAGTATATATATATGATATATAATATAAAAATATTGGGAAAATAATCAGATTTTCCATGAAAAATGTAGGTAAAAGAGCAGAAAAAGTTATATGAAAAGAAGAAACTAGTAAAAATCACAGGAAAAAGTTGGTTAAAGATCAAAAACTTTCATAGTAGTTTAGGAAATGCGGGTTTCAGCGCAGTATATATATAATATATATAATATAAAAATATTGAGAATATAATCAGATTTTCCATGAAAAATTTAGGTAAAAGAGCAGAAAAAGTTATATGAAAAGAAGAAACTAGTAAAAATCACAGGAAAAAGTTGGTTAAAGATCAAAAACTTTCATAGTAGTTTAGGGAATGCGGGTTACAGCGCAGTATATATATATAATATATAATATAAAAATATTGAGAAAATAATCAGATTTTCCATGAAAAATGTAGGTAAAAGGGCAGAAAAAGTTATATGAAAAGAAGAAACTAGTAAAAATCACAGGAAAAGTTGGTTAAAGATCAAAAACTTTCATAGTAGTTTAAGAATTGCGGGTTTCAGCGCAGTATATATATATAATATATAATATAAAAATATTGAGAAAATAATCAGATTTTCCATGAAAAATTTAGGTAAAAGAGCAGAAAAAGTTATATGAAAGAAGAAACTAGTAAAAATCACAGGAAAAAGTTGGTTAAAGATCAAAAACTTTCACAGTAGTTTAGGAAATGCGGGTTTCAGCGCAGTATATATATATAATGTAAAAAATATTGAGAAAATAATCAAATTGTCCATGAAAAATGTAGGTAAAAGAGCAGAAAACGTTATATGAAAAGATGAAACTAGTAAAAATCACAGGAAAAAGTTGGTTAAAGATCAAAAACTTTCATAGTAGTTTAGAAAATGCGGTTTCAGCGCAGTATATATATATAATATAAAAATATTGAGAAAATAATCAGATTTTCCATGAAAAATGTAGGTAAAAGAGCAGAAAAAGTTATATGAAAAGAAGAAACTAGTAAAAATCACAGGAAAAAGTTGGTTTAAGATCAAAAACTTTCATAGTAGTTTAGGAAATGCGGGTTTCAGCGCAATATATATATATAATATAAAAATATTGAGAAAATAATCACATTTGCCATGAAAAATGTAGGTAAAAGAGCAGAAAAAGTTATATGAAAATAAGGAACAAGTAAAAATCACAGGAAAAAATTGGTTAAAGATCGAAAACTTTCATAGTAGTTTAGATATAAAAATATTGAGAAAATAATCAGATTTTCCATGAAAAAAGTAGTTAAAAGAGCAGAGAAAGTTATATGAAAAGAAGAAACTTCTAAAAATCACAGGAAAAAGTTGGTTAAAGATCAAAAACTTTCATAGTAGTTTAGGAAATGAGGGTTTCAGCGCAGTATATATATAAAAATAGCAGTGTAATATAAAAATATTGAGAAAATAATCAGATTTTCCATGAAAAATTTAGGTAAAAGAGCAGAAAAAGTTATATGAAAAGAAGAAACTAGTAAAAATCACAGGAAAAAGTTGGTTAAAGATCAAAAACTTTCATAGTAGTTTAGGAAATGCGGGTTACAGCGCAGTATATATATATAATATATAATATAAAAATATTGAGAAAATAATCAGATTTTCCATGAAAAATGTAAGTAAAAGAGCAGAAAAAGTTATATAAAAAAAGAAACTAGTAAAAATCACAGGAAAAAGTTGGTTAAAGATCAAAAACTTTCACAGTAGTTTAGGAAATGCGGGTTTCAGCGCAGTATATATATATAATGTAAAAATATTGAGAAAATAATCAAATTGTCCATGAAAAATGTAGGTAAAAGAGCAGAAAACGTTATATGAAAAGATGAAACTTGTAAAAATCACAGGAAAAAGTTGGTTAAAGATCAAAAACTTTCATAGTAGTTTAGAAAATGCGGGTTTCAGCGCAGTATATATATATAATATAAAAATATTGAGAAAATAATCAGATTTTCCATGAAAAATGTAGGTAAAACAGCAGAAAAAGTTATATGAAAAGAAGAAACTAGTAAAAATCATAGGAAAAAGTTGGTTAAAGATCAAAAACTTTCATAGTAATTTAGGAAATGCGGGTTTCAGCGCAGTATATATATATAATATAAAAATATTGAGAAAATAGTCAGATTTTCCATGAAAAAAGTAGGTATAAGAGCAGAAAAAGTTATATGAAAAGAAGAAACTAGTAAAAATCACAGGAAGAAGTTGGTTAAAGATCAAAAAACTTTCATAGTAGCTTAGGAAATGCGGGTTTCAGCGCAGTATATATATATGATATATAATATAAAAATATTGGGAAAATAATCAGATTTTCCATGAAAAATGTAGGTAAAAGAGCAGAAAAAGTTATATGAAAAGAAGAAACTAGTAAAAATCACAGGAAAAAGTTGGTTAAAGATCAAAAACTTTCATAGTAGTTTAGGAAATGCGGGTTTCAGCGCAGTGTATATACATAATATATAATATAAAAATATTGAGAAAATAATCAGATTTTCCATGAAAAATGTAGGTAAAAGCGCAGAAAAAGTTATATGAAAAGAAGAAACTAGTGAAAATCACTGGAAAAAGTTGGTTAAAGATCAAAAACTTTCATAGTAGTTTATTAAATGCGGGTTTCAACGCAGTATATATATATAAATAGCAGTATAATATAAAAATATTGAGAAAGTAATCAGATTTTCCATGAAAAAAGTAGGTAAAAGAGCAGAAAAAGTTATATGAAAAGAAGAAACTAGTAAAAAGCACAGGAAAAAGTTGGTTAAAGATCAAAAACTTTCATAGTAGTTTAGGAAATGCGGGTTTCAGCGCAGTATATATATAATATATATAATATAAAAATATTGAGAATATAATCAGATTTTCCATGAAAAATTTAGGTAAAAGAGCAGAAAAAGTTATATGAAAAGAAGAAACTAGTAAAAATCACAGGAAAAAGTTGGTTAAAGATCAAAAACTTTCATAGTAGTTTAGGGAATGCGGGTTACAGCGCAGTATATATATATAATATATAATATAAAAATATTGAGAAAATAATCAGATTTTCCATGAAAAATGTAGGTAAAAGAGCAGAAAAAGTTATATGAAAAGAAGAAACTAGTAAAAATCACAGGAAAAAGTTGGTTAAAGATCAAAAACTTTCATAGTAGTTTAAGAATTGCGGGTTTCAGCGCAGTATATATATATAATATATAATATAAAAATATTGAGAAAATAATCAGATTTTCCATGAAAAATTTAGGTAAAAGAGCAGAAAAAGTTATATGAAAAGAAGAAACTAGTAAAAATCACAGGAAAAAGTTGGTTAAAGATCAAAAACTTTCACAGTAGTTTAGGAAATGCGGGTTTCAGCGCAGTATATATATATAATGTAAAAATATTGAGAAAATAATCAAATTGTCCATGAAAAATGTAGGTAAAAGAGCAGAAAACGTTATATGAAAAGATGAAACTAGTAAAAATCACAGGAAAAAGTTGGTTAAAGATCAAAAACTTTCATAGTAGTTTAGAAAATGCGGGTTTCAGCGCAGTATATATATATAATATAAAAATATTGAGAAAATAATCAGATTTTCCATGAAAAATGTAGGTAAAAGAGCAGAAAAAGTTATATGAAAAGAAGAAACTAGTAAAAATCATAGGAAAAAGTTGGTTAAAGATCAAAAACTTTCATAGTAGTTTAGGAAATGCGGGTTTCAGCGCAGTATATATATACAATATAAAAATATTGAGAAAATAGTCAGATTTTCCATGAAAAATGTAGGTAAAAGAGCAGAAAAAGTTATATGAAAAGAAGAAACTTCTAAAAATCACAGGAAAAAGTTGGTTAAAGATCAAAAACTTTCATAGTAGTTTAGGAAATGCGGGTTTCAGCGCAGTATATATATAATATAAAAATATTGAGAAAATAATCAGATTTTCCATGAAAAAATTAGGTAAAAGAGCAGAAAAAGTTATATGAAAAGAAGAAACTAGTAAAAATCACAGGAAAAAGTTGGTTAAAGATCAAAAACTTTCATAGTAGTTTAGGAAATGCGGGTTTCAGCGCAGTATATATATATGATATATAATATAAAAATATTGAGAAAATAATCAGATTTGCCATGAAAAATGTAGGTAAAAGAGCAGAAAAAGTTATATGAAAAGAAGAAACTAGTAAAAATCACAGGAAAAAGTTGGTTAAAGATCAAAAACTTTCATAGTAGTTCAGGAAATGCGGGTTTCAGCGCAGTATATGTATATATAAAAATAGCAGTATAATATAAAAATATTGAGAAAGTAATCAGATTTTCCATGAAAAAAGTAGGTAAAAGAGCAGAAAAAGTTATATGAAAAGAAGAAACTAGTAAAAAGCACAGGAAAAAGTTGGTTAAAGATCAAAAACTTTCACAG
This sequence comes from Eristalis arbustorum, assembly GCA_916610145.1. Taxonomy (NCBI): domain Eukaryota; kingdom Metazoa; phylum Arthropoda; class Insecta; order Diptera; family Syrphidae; genus Eristalis; species Eristalis arbustorum. The sequence goes on from CAKAIZ010000472.1 coordinate 31,681, forward strand.
TAGTTTAGGAAATGCGGGTTTCAGCGCAGTATATATCTAAAAATCGCAGTATAATATAAAAATATTGAGAAAATAATCAGATTTTGCATGAAAAATGTTGGTAAAAGAGCAGAA